>JAAKBH010000767.1:0-115000 GCA_019776075.1 Amaranthus palmeri
TTGTTGCGTCAATGGGTGTATGATTTATTGGGGCCCAACAGCGAGTATGACACAGTGTGATGAGTGTGGGGTTTCAAGATGGGTATCTGATAACACTCCTAGAAAGCAGTTTCACTACTTTCCCATCGGTCCCAGGCTACAACGGTTGTATGCGTCTGCGACCACTGCCAGCCACATGAGGTGGCATGCGGAGCATCGTACAGAGGATGGAGAGATGTGTCACCCCTCGGACAGTGAGGCCTGGTTGAATTTCAACGCGACACATCCGGATTTTGCACGGGAGACAAGAAATGTGAGAATGGGGTTGTGTACAGATGGTTTCAACCCATTTGGCAGCTCGGGTCAACAATATTCATGCTGGCCCGTAATACTAACTCCATACAATCTTCCGCCCTTCATGTGTATGAAAAAGCAGTACATGTTCTTAACGGTGATCGTCCCTGGCCCTAACAATCCAAAACATAAGATTGATTTGTACCTCCAGCCATTGATCATGAGTTACAGCTGTTGTGGGAAGATTGGGATCCAGGCGTACGACGTATCCAAGAGGCAGAACTTTATACTTCGTGCAGCTTTGATGTGGACAATCAACGACTTCCCAGCTTATCGATGATGTCGGGGTGGAGTACATCTGGCTTGCACGCTTGTCCGTACTGCATGGATGACTCCAAAGCCTTTTATTTAAGGCACAGTAGAAAAGTCAGTTGGTTTGACTCACATAGGAGATTTTTAGATAGTACACACCGATTTCGTAGAAAACCGGGTGCTTTTTTAGCCGTGGAGTTGTTTGAGAAGGCTGTAATGCCCGAAATACGTACGGGAAATGAGCTTTTGGAGGAGTTGGATTGTTTTGGGTTTTTAAGGGTGTTTGAAGACGATGCAGCAGAGTTTCAACGCGGATTTAAGTAGACATTGTGTTGGATGGAAGAAGAGAAGTATCTTTTGGGATTTGCCGTACTGGAGCACAAATATGATCCGTCACAACCTTGACGTGATGCACATTGAGAAGAACTTCTTTGATAACATTTTCAACACAATAATGTGTGTGCCTGGAAAAACTAAGGATCATCTCAAGGCACGTCAAGATTTAGCCGAGTCGGGATCCGATCGGAATTGCATCCAGTTGGTTCTACCATCCCCAAGGCATCATACACACTAAACAGAGAGCAAATGGCTGTCCTTCTGGAGTGGCTTAAAACTCTGAGATTTCCTGATGGGTATGTCTCTAATTTAGCCAGGAACATCGACATGGCTAAACATCAAGTTTTCGGGATGAAGAGTCATGATTGTCATGTGTTCATGCAACGACTGATTCCTATTGCATTTCGAGAGTTGCTGCCAGAAAAAGTATGGGAAGCTCTTACTGAAATTAGTCTGTATTTTAGAAGTCTTACTTCTCCGAGAATTTTCTGCCGCAGATATGTGGAGGTTGGACGAGGAAATTGCAGTTGTGCTCTGTAAGTTAGAGACTATATTTCCTCCAACATTCTTTGACGTCATGGAACATCTGCCTGTCATCTAGCTTACGAGGCGAGGATTGCTGGCCCGGTACAATATAGGTGGATGTATCCCTTTGAGAGGTAATTACTAATTACACGTCTAAAATATTAGTACTATTTACTTTTCTGATAACTTTTTACATGTCTTAATAATTACTCTTTGGTTTAAATTACAGGTATCTTCGACATTTAAAACTTAATGTCAAAAACAAAGCACATGTTGAAGCCTCGATCTGCAACGCATATCTTAATGAAGAAGCATCATACTTTGTATCGCATTACTTTGGGCCAGATGTTCGGATGCAGAGTTAGAGATCTACCTAGAAACTATGATGGATTCTTTACCAACGTCAGACCGGGTGTTTTGTCCATATTTTACACACCCAATCAAACTTCATGGTCGGGGTAAGGCTCTTATGATGGATGAAGCAGATCTCAAAATTGCTCAGACTTATATTCTGCGAAACTGTCCAGAGGTGAATCAATTTTATGATCAGTTCGTACACTTAATCACAAAGTACGAACCTAATCTAAACGCAGAGCAAGTTGACCATGTGGTCCAAGACCAGTTTGCCGCATGGTTTAAACAGATTGTGAGTACACGTTAACCATCGTTACTTGTTGTGTAAATAATATTACGTATTTACATTGAATTATTGATTTTTATATGCAGTCCAGGGACGGGTTTCTTGACGGTGTGGATAATGCCGATATTCTTAAGGACCTCGCCGAGGGACCTTTGCACAAGGCACGTCGCTATGATGTTTGTTACGTGAATGGTTATAGATTTCACACTATGTCTCATTCCTCAAAAAAGAAATCTTCTGAGAACAGCGGGGTGTGCGTGAATCCGATGATAACAGTCCGGATGAAACCGACTTTTACGGAAAGTTAGAGGATATTATTGACCTCGAGTTTCGAGCACTTCCAATGAAACGGGTCACTCTATTCAAATGTCATTGGTTTGATCAGACTACCACCGGATACGGCCATGGTACGAGAATCCATCCGCGTTATAAGCTGGTTGACGTTCATATTGGTCGATCCTATAGAAAATACGATCCTTTTGTGCTAGCCTCTCAAGCTTCCAAGTTTATTACTTATCTTATCCCAGTTTAAGGCAAAACATGAAAGATTGGCGAGCCGTTTGCAAAGTCAGATCAAAGCAATTCGAGGAGACTGCTTTTCAACTGGAAGAGAAATCACCGGATTTTGTGGTAAATGAAGATGTTTCCGACGCACAAGTCGAGCCGTTGCGTGATCCCGCTGGAGAACTTTTAGTCTTAGACGAAACGGTTCATGATGACGAGGAAAATGAAGACAACGATGAAGACCTTGTATTATCTGACGACGAGGATGTCGATGACGATTATGTAACCCAATAATATGTTATTAATAATTATATGTTTATTTAAAGTTCTTTTTTACATTGGGTCGTAAATTTTGTATATTTTAATATCGTATTTAAAATTTTATTATTATTAATTATAAATAATAATAATAATAATAATAATAATAATATAATAATAATAATAATAATATAATAATAATAATAATAATAATAATAATAATATTAATATTAATAATAATAATAATAATAATAATAATAATAATAATATAACGAAAACAATTAAAAAAGAGGCGCCAAATTCAAATCTCCGACTAAAATACCGACTACCTCTTAGTCGCCAAGTAGTCGCTATTTTGAATCACGTAGCTTCCTAGAGAAGCTACTCTGATTGACAGGTGCATTGGAAAGGTAAAAAAACTTTTCAGTATACCGACTAGCCAGCGACTATACTTGAGTCGCAGGTTAGTCGGTATACTGAAAGTTTTTTAACTTTTACACGTTTTCTGAAAAGTTACTGCAGGTAATTATTGAGGTGGTTGACATTCTTACCGACTAATTGGCGACTATTATTTAGTCGGCGGATAGTCGGTGAGTTCAACAGTTTTTTGGTCTTTTCCAACGTCTTTTCAAATATTAACTGAGGCAATAAATAAGGGAGGTTAAACGGTTAAATTTTCACCGACTAGCCACCGACTAAGTCTGGGTCGCCAAATGGTCGGTGATATTTACGGTTTTAATCCAAACGTTTGAAATTTACCCTAATATGCACCGACTATTTATCGACTATTTACGGTTTTAATCCAAACGGTTTTAATCCAAATGTTGAGTCGCAGGTTGGTCGGTAGCATTTTAATATAAAAACCCTAAAACGGTCCGAATTTCCGTCATTTTCATTCTCATTTCTCATTCTCATTTTCTCTCTTTCTCTCTTCCAAACCGTCGTTTTCATTCTCATTCCTTCATTCATCATTCTCATTCTTTCTCTCATCATTCTCATTCTTTCTCTCTTTCTTTCTTCCAAAAAATTTTGGGTTATATTCATCTTGATTCCGATCGTTTTCAACTCCAAGTTTTAAAGGTTAGTCTTTTTTTAAGTTTTTTTTTTTTCATGAACATGATTTTACATGATTTTTGTATAATTTTACATGATTTTTTCATGAACATGATTTGCACATGATTTTTACACGATTTTTTTACATGTTTATTTCAATTTTTATTGAGTTTTTTACATGTTTATTTCGGATGATTTATGTTGTTTTTAGGGTTTTTTTCGTTTTTTTATGATCTTGTTTTATGTGTTTAGATGTTTATAATCTTGATTTTAAGAATGTTTACATGTTTATGATCTTGTTTACATGTTTGTGTTTTAGGGTTTAAATGTTTCTTTTTTCATTTTTTCGAATTTTTTCAATAGCTTAATATTTTTAGGGTTTACATGAAAAATACTAGTTCATATGTTTTTAGGGTTTGCATGGTTTTTTTTTTTTGGTTCATTTTATTTTTTTCGAAACATGTTTCGTTTTTTTTTTTTGTTTTTTTTTTTGTATCATTTTTTTTTTCCGAAAAATATATGTTTTTAGGTTTATATGTTATGTTTTTTTTTATCATATGTTTATGTTTTTTAGGGTTTACATGAAATATACTTGTTCATATGTTTTTAGGGTTTACATGTTTTTTTTTTTGGTTCATTTTTTTTATTTTCGAAAATTACCTGTTTATTTTTTTATGGTTCGTTTTTTTTTCAATATTATTTTAGGTTTATATGTTAGGATTTACATGAAATATACTTGTTCATATCTTTTTTTGTTTTTTTTTTTTTTGGTTTTTTTTTCGAAAAATACATGTTTATTTCGTTTTTTACATGTTTATTTCGTTTTTTACATGTTTATTTTCGAAATTTTACATGTTTATTTTGTTTTTTAATTTTGTTGGTTCATTTTTTTAAATTTTCTGAGTTTATTTTGATATTATTTTGATATTATTTTCTGTTTAAATAATTTGTTAAATTTAGATGCCTAGAATGCGAAATCATTTAAACCAACGCATAGACCCTCGAACTGGTCAGCCATATGACCCTGATTCGCGACCGGTTCGACAGCTTGCCCGTTCTGACCCGGGCACCCAAGCGGTTCCGCTCTCTGCGGATTTAGAGGAGCATTTTCTCCGGTCAGACTTTAGGAGGGCAGTTGGGTCTGTCGATCCCTCTCCGGTGTCATCACGTGTTTCGCCACGTAACGCACCCACACCGGATAATGACACAGCCCAGGGCCCGCCACGCGAGGACCCTCCACCTCCACCCCTACACCGACCACCTCCACTTCCATGGCTGCCCATCGAGGGCACGTTTGCCAACGTGGATGGCAACCAAGTATCAACGTCCATTCGTAGGACGTTTGAGGCCTACCAAGATCCTGATGGGTATGCTTGGAAGTACCTATCTAAGCATACGATCGAGTTCTATTGGGATCAGTTTCAAGTAAGTATATTTACTACATTATTTCATTATTTGATTAACTTTTAACTGACTTGTTTGTTGTACTAATACTGATTGTTTTTGTCGTTTCAGAGGCAATGGTCTTGGGATCCCTCCATCACCGACACGGTGCGCAGGGAATGGTTGAAGAGAGCCAAGGTCCGGTACAAGGACATGGTTCATTCAATGAGAAAAAGTCTCGAAGCAGATAATGAGTATAAACCTGAATGGGTGTCGGCAGAAGCTTGGCGAGAGTGGACACGGGCCTGGGCAGCTCCTGACTACCAGGCTCAGCGGGAGCGAGGGAAAAAAAAACCGTCGCCGGGGCGATCCAACGGGTGTCGCAGAAGTCACCCATACCGGCGGCTCCGTGTTGGCCCGCAGGACACGGCGGATATTGGTATATACTTAACTTTTTATTAATTTAAATTTTTAAAAATTTTGTTTTTTTGTTTATTTATACATTATTTTTATTAAACCATTCACTTTGTTTTTACAGGAAAAAAAGCAGAAACGCGCGCCCACCCCTTATGAGTTGTTTCTACACACTCATAGGGTGAAAACAAAAGATGGGTTGCAGTGGATCAACGAGAAGTCTAAGGCCGTGAACGTAAGTGCAATTAATGATGTTCTTTTTTTAAGTAATCATGAATCATAGTAGTTAGTTTTTTTATGTCCAAGGCCGAAATTTTTATATAGTTTTATGCTTTGTTCAGGACGAGTATTTACGCCTCCATGCCGAGCTGCCTGTAGATGCTCCTGAGGAGAAGGAAAATGACGCCTACTTTGAGGCCGTCAAAATTGTCGAAGCGCAGGATTCGACAAAGAAGTCCTCCAAGGCTGTGTTTGGTCTTGGTGAAGCCGCAGAGACTTATTACTCTGATAGTGCGGCGTCACAGAGTCAAACTCAGGAAACTCCTCCCCCCCTCCAGCTAGTGAACGAGAGGTTGGATGAGCTACAGCAGTCCTTGAACACTGTAACTCAAAACATGACCTCCAACATTTCGAGGGAGGAGTTTGAGCGTCTAGTGGAGGAGCATAAGCGTTTGAGCGATGAGTTAAATCACTTTCTCGGCTTTATGCGCGGAATATTTATCGAAAGAGGTTTTCCTCCACCTCCACCACCCAACTGATCCTACTTATTTGATGATGATGATGTTGATTAAACATTTTTTTTTGTGTTTTTTTTTATGATTAAACATTTATTTTTATGTTTTTTTTTTATGTTTGTATGATTAAACATTTATTTATTTGAACATTTTCTTTATTAATTTTATTTTTGCGTTTTTTATTATATGCGTTTTTTATTATATTCGTTTTTTATTACGTTTTTTATTATATTCGTGCGACAATTTATTTTAGTAATAAAATAATAAAACTGGTCAAATGTGGTTTACAATTGACCACATTTGACCAGTTTTATTATTTTAATATTTTAAAACTAGCGACTAGATTCCGACTACGGAATTAGTAGGAAAACAGTCGGTAAAAAGAACCGCCAAAATTTGGTACGCTTTTTAGTCAACATAAGTTTGACCTTACCGACCACCCTCCTACCAAATAAGTAGTCTCAGGTTAGTCGGTAAAAATAACCGCCAAATTTTGGTACGCTTTTTCAGTCAACATTAGTTTGACTTTATCGACTATCCTCCTACCAAGTAAGTAGTCTCAGGTTAGTCGGTAAAAATATGGTCAACATTTGAAGTTTGACCTTACCGACTAATCTGCTACTAAAACTGAGTCGACAGATAGTCGGTACAATTTTAAAAACATCTTTCAAAAAAAAAAATAAAAAAAAAACAAAATCTCTTTTATTTTTACAGCGACTACTTAGCAACTAAAATTTAGTCGGTAGCAGCGACTATGTACCGACACAGTTACTTAGTCGGCGGTCCGACTAGTCACCTACTAGATTATATTTGGTAGGTACGCCGACTAACTTAACGACTCAATTATTTTACCGACCATTATATACCGACTAATTTGATTTAGTCGGAGGTTAGTCGGTATTTACATATACCGACTAATTTACGACTATATCTCATAGTCGCTAGTTTGCAAATTTTTTGTAGTGCTGGGTCCTAGCAATCCAAAACATAAGATTGACCTATACCTACAGCCATTGATACACGAGTTGAAGCTATGGTGGGAAGATGAGACCAAACATTAGATTTATCTAAGAGGGAGAACTTTCAGCTTCGTGCGGCGTTGATGAGAACAATCAACAACTTTTCAGCTTATTCGATGATGTCGGGGTGGAGTACATCTGGTGGTACGCTTGTCCGAACTGTATGGATGATTTTAAAGCCGTATATTTAAGACATAGCAGAAAAGTGAGTTGGTTCAACTCACATAGGACATATTTAGATATAAGACATCCAACTGTAGAAACCGGACAAATTTCAGTGATGGAGCTGTTGAGAAAGATAGACCCAATATAGGTACAAAAGATGACCTACCAGAGGAGTTGGATTGTTTTGGGTATTTGAAGATGACGCATCTAAGTAGAACGCGAAAATCAGCAAATATTGTGTTGGATGGAAGAAGAGAAGCATTTTCTGGGATGTACCATATTGGAAAAACACATGACCCGTTACACTTTGGATGTTATGCACATTTAGAAGACCATTTTTGATAACATTTTCAACATGTTAATGTGTATGTTGGGAAAAACAAGAATCATCTAAAGGTAGAAAAGATTAGCCGAGCTAGGTTTTTGATCAGAATTACATCCAGTGGATTCATTCATCCGAAGGCCTCATACACACTTAACATACAACAAATGATTAACATAGAAATTAGATTAGTTGTTGGTTAGTAAGCTGATGTTGTATGTTGAGGAAATGTTGGATTTTTAGCTGTTTTAAAATTAGAAATTAACTATATTTAATATTGGTTTATATTTCAGGTGTTATTTAAATTTTTGGTTTTGTTCATGTAGAGAAAACTCGGCCGAATGTTTTACAAATACTTTGTTTAATTGTGTTTAATTATGATTTATAAGATGAATATAAGTGCCACATTGTATTATTACCCTACTTGGCTGTAGTTCTGTTGTAGTTTGGTATTACATTTGAGAATAAATTGCCAATAAATTATGTCAAAAAAAATCCTATACCAATTCAGCAAGATCATCTTAAGTAATACCAATACAGTCTACCAGAAATGACACAAATGAAACAAGGTACCCGGGGTTCCGACCCGATTTATTTGAGTACCTTGAATGGCTCCTCAAAGATGTAATGTTAGTTAAAATGACTACGCGGTTCAAGAAAGATAAGTCCTCAAACGTCAATAAAAGGAAAGGTAAGAGAAAGACATTATAAACTATAAAGGAAACACCCTTTAACTAAAAACACTAACACGCCTAAGATGACTACCGAAGTCACATGCTTCAATTGGAATGAGATTGGTCATTGAAAGCGCAACTGCCCTATTGTACTTTAAAAAAGAAGAATGATGCTTTTAAATTAGGTATACATGTTATACAAGTTATTTGAAAACTTCTTCTTATACTAGTATCTGATGCAATTAGATGTTGACATCCAAGTAATGTGTAAGTAGAACCTCTTGAAGTTAGGATCTTCAAACCTTTTTTTAACTATTAAGCTTTTTTATTAGTTATAAATGATGGTCATTTAGATATTAGTATTAGAAGAAACATTATCTCAATCTTAGCTTTAAGATTGAAAAGTTTTATTCTTATTTTTTGGTATGTTGTTTGTAGAAGCCTCCTAGTTTTAAGAAACGCCAGTCATAGCAAACTTTAAAAAATTTCCAAAAAGCATATCATTATGAAGTACTATTCTATTCTACTAAAAGTTACAATAACATTACTACTCAAAATTATATGTTTTTCTATTATGCTGTGAAATTAATTATTTACCCTTATGTTCTTTCTTTAATTAACACTGTCCATCTTCAATCTCATTTCGCTTTTTTTTAAATTACTTTGGTCTTAGAAGGAATATGGAGATATGAGTGTAGTGTACGGTCAAATATTGGATTGCAGATGATATATTTGGGAAGATGCTGGAAACATATGCATTAGAATCAAATCAATATGTCATTAAGTTTCCGTCATATACCGAAACGAGCCTCTATCCTCTAGACCTATCACTAATGTGATGAGCAGTTAGCAATGGCAAAGGAAAATTTCTTTTACGGCATGTTTGGCAACTTGGAATTCATTTTCAAATATTAAATTGGTCCAAATACTATGTTTGACAAATCTTAAATTTAGAAATGTTGGAATTGGATCAATTCCGTGGAATTCCAACAACAATGTAAAATAAATGAAGCATCAAAGTTTGCAAATTTCTTGTATATAGGTATCATTTACAATTCTTGAATTTGAATATCAAATTTAAATTCCCTATTTTCAAATGAATTCTATGTTCTCAAAGTCTACCTTATTCTATCAACATTGATTATTCCATAGCCTGTTGAGTCATTCTTTTTAGTCCTTTCGTTTTTGCTAAATGCTGAGAGAAATGGAGAGAAGGGTTTTATCTTCTTTTTTTTTTTTTTTTGACAAAATCTCTCTTTTGTTTCCTTTGTTATTTTCTTTCTTCTATGTAAAGTACCCATCAATCTCCGTTCATGACAATTTATCAAAGCCGAAGGGCCAAAAATAAATTTGACATAGAAGAAAATGGATTGAACGATATTAGTAAGCTGGGAAACTACATAATGGTTTATCATTTATTTCAGACTAATAAAATGTCAACCTTAACCATGTAGTTTGAATTTGAAATTTAAATCATTTATGAGCTCTTCCAATGAGTTACCAAGTAAAATTTGTGAGAATTATTTCAATTATCAATCAAGAATATCTACTTTTGTAGTATATTTAAACATTGTTATATGAACTTTTTTACTTTACTTTATATGCCCACGTCAAACTCTTGATAATTAGACATGAGTAATACACTTAAACAGTTCAATTTTAGTTCACAATATTTAAGCTTTTAACCAAGTAGGACACTTGTAGATATATCCAAGTGGGATATGAGTACAAGAGTCCAGGTAACATAACATTGAAAAAGGAGGGAGGGAATCATACTTGGCTGATCAGGATGTTTTCACATTTTGTCACGCCAAGAAGCCCCATTTCCTATTAGCTATAACTTATGGCTAATACATTTGAGAGTAGGTCAATGGATCTTCCGGAATGGACGAAAACCTACAAAATTTCCTGTCGAAGGGGAGGCCGCTAGTGATAAAGAGCGCCTGAACCAGGCAGGCAGATGCATTCTGCACCGTGCACTACCCAAAGTCTATTTCTTGAATTATGAGGTTAAAGAATGGAGGTCTTGTTTCCATGAGTGTCGACGTGAAGCTCGTAAACAGGAGCTGCAAAAATGTCCCTTAAGCTTGTCATTGCATGGAAGACTCGGATTGTTCTTGTTCATCCCTTATTATTTTCAACACATGATCATAGTTGATAGACGCCAAGTTTGAGAGGTTCTGTTTTGGATAAATGAATAACCAAATAATACATTTAGAACACATAATCATGAATGGTTGACAAAAAAGCAACACAGCTCATAAAGAATAATCCGGGATGGGGTAGACAGGCATTCGTCCTAAGAGCTTATTTTATAAAAAGAAGAGAACATGCTTATTTTTCTATTGATATATACACTATATAAATGCTAATACAAAACTATTTTGTGTGAATATTAAGGAATTCAAAAACAAATACTTTTCACTTTCAATATGATATTTGTCATTTAATACAGTTGAAGATTGTATGTTCGAGCATGATGATAAAAAATGATTTACAATCATCTTAAAGCCCTACTATTTCAATTCATTAAGTAGTTGTTATTGAGGGTCTGTAATAAGTTTGTCTTTAGACAACATAATCACACAAACGGGTCTGAAAGTTATTGTTCTCATCGTCTAGGAAGAGTATCCGTACTACTTATAGAAAAGATATGTTTAAAAAGTCTGACCTTGAAAGAAAAATTGCTGAAGGAGTACTGATGCACAGATATTTCTCTGTTTCCAAATTCTGCCATAGTACCACATTCATCTCTCTGGTTCCCAAAAAAGACAAAAAATAGTTAAATCATAATTGCAGTCAGTTCTAATAGAAGATGCAATTATCAGAAGGAAGCCCATTTAGAGTATAGTTTGAGATATCTTCATCAGGAATAAGGATCCGTGAGTTTGCTCCATTAAACAAGAAAACCAAAAGTTTTATTAGCTAAATCGGCAAAACTCATGGACAAAGATTATGACAATGAAGGGAATAGAACTTACATCTTCATCAGCTGCAGTGCTGATGAATGATCCACTGCTTAGGCTCTCACTGCAACTCTCAGAAAGGTCATCGAAGTCACTAGCTCCAAACACATGGTCTTCCTCCGGATTCCATACATAACGACTCATAAAGTACCCAGTGTCGAATGCACTCTCAGTTGTAGGTATAAACATAGCCTGCAAAGTTAAAACTTTAGCAGACCAAGAACGGATTTTCTTGCATGTAACTTTAGAAGAAGACATTCAAATTATACCTTTTGTCTTGCAAGGGTATCCCAATTAATGTTCTTGAAGAAAGGATGCTTTTTTACCTGTACCAATGATCCAACTAGATAATTTCTCACATGCAAAACAGTCACACACAGAACCAAAACTAAATTGAAGTCTTTTACCTCGCAGGCCCCAGTAGCACCTAGTCGTTGGACGGGATTTTCGATCAGTAATCTGTAATAGAAAGAAAGAACATAATTTATAATTTTATTTCCACTAGTAATGACATATTTCTATTTAGAAGGTTGCTAAAGCGTACACATATACCATTTAGCTACAAGGATACAAGACATCCCAAAATTTCGAAGCAAGGGGCGAAAAGTCTTGAGAACAAACATATAACGTAAAGACGATAGCCTCATGACAGGAAAATGTGGTGTCAATTAAATCTAAATTGTCTGCATGTTAAGGACAATATTAATTTTTGGCAGGTGTCTGTTAACATGTATTACACATATCATTTGTAGGCTATAGCACCTTATATAAGTGGATATGCATTACTGACATATAGATCTAAAACATGATATATAGGCAACCATTAAGTCATTGTAACTTACTTATTGATCAAGTCGTATGCTTCAAAACTTATTTCTTCTGGTACCTTAGGCCATGGGATATCATGGTTCATAATATTATCAAAAATTTTCTGAAACAACAAAAGAAAACATCAATTAGAACCTACGGGAAACTGATGTCCAGAATCATGAAGATGGCAAGATTAAATTAAGACAAGACCAAAATAACTGCTGTGTACAGCAGTCTTTTTTGAATAATAGGCCAAGCTCATTTCAATTATCAAGGTATATATAGAATCTGTTAAAATCAAAGCTTATTCATACTGTTAAATCATCTTTGTCCAACATTAAATCCATGTTGGTAAACTTCCTGACACAAATGCAAATCCCAAAATCTTTTACTGATGATGGGTTAAACTACTCAGTCCCATAAACTTCTCCATACACACTTTAAAGGGAATGAAATGTCTGACAATCACCTGTGGGTGTTCTGCGTTGAATGGCGGAATTCCTACCAGTAATTCAAAGAGAATAACACCTACAGACCACCAATCAGCAGTTACACCTGCATAAAATCCAAGGGATTTAAGGGACGTGAAACAATTCTAAACAAGGAAAACCATATTATTTTATTCCGTAAATGTATAAGAACCAACTCAACAGATGTTTAAGATGATGACTGATTCCCTAAAATATGTTATATAATCTATCACACCCCCTCACACGTGAGCCCTTTGAGCTAAAAGTATGAATGTAGGCATTTATATTTGGCGGCTTGGCGCTAAATATTTCTACTTGAAATGGGTGTTGGATGACATTCAAACCTATGACCTTCCATCACAAGAGATCAATTCGACCAAAAACATGACCGATGCCTAAGCTACCATTGTATTTTATATAAATTATGGATAAATAAAGAGAAAAAGAGAGATTTCATACCATGTCCCATTCCAAGAAGTATTTCGGGAGCTAAATAATCAGGAGTTCCAACAACAGAATGCTTTTGGCGCTGCTCCCTTGATGATTCTTTCAAAGCAGATCCAGGCTTCTCATCATAAAAAAAACCAGGGCTATTGATTGATGGACCTGATAAGTCATCAGTGCTGTTGATGAGACCAACTTTAGAGAGCCCAAAATCGGTCAACTGTTGCGTAAGCATAGTAAACACAGATTAGAAACTAGATTAGTATCACCCCACACAGAAATGGTGAACTCTAACCACAAAATAGAAGTAAATATATTCAATTCAACAAATGACTGGACAGTTGCATCTAAATGGAGGAAGATACAAATGATCGAGAAAGATAAAGAAAAATGAATATTAGGCTATCAAGCATCAAAACATACGCAATTTATCAGTTGTCAACCAAGCAAATTTCCTCATCATAATTAATGGAACATAACAAAATACCAATAGCTTCTATACTGTTTTATAAGCATATGAGAAATGCATGACCAGAAATTAACTTAGCTAAAGTTGTGATCTATGCTAGGTAATATATGTAGACCAGCCAGCAGGACAACCCTCTATAAATTTAGTTTTTGACCCTATTAATAACGGGTTGTTTGGTGTGATAAGTTAAAATGTAATGGAGAAGTGATTTATAAATAGTAGAGCTAAGGGTAATGTAAAATGTTATTGTTATTATTTTTTTGGTACGAAGAGAGCAAAGGGAATGGGAAAATTGATGGGTAGATAGCACATGTGAGCAGCAGACTATTATACAACTTCATTTTGTTACTTTCATTCTATCCAAATTGCCAAAACCCTGCACTATTACAGCACATCAATATTGCCAAATTCATTCTATCCGAATTGCCAACTTAATTTAGAAAACAAGAATGGAGATAAGGGAATTTGTTACAGCACTATTACCAGCAGTAACAAATTAGAGGATTCCATTTCTGAAAGTAACGTAAACGATTACTTTGGAGTGAAAACATACAATATGTAACGGATTGAGTATGCGTTTCCATTGCTGACCTTTAAAAAATGGATACCAAACATCCCCTAAGTTTCACTTTCAGTTATGACTTATGAGTTCTTTAATGAAACATAACAAGTTACCTATAGTTTCTTAACGGGTGTAAGATCACTTTTCCATAAAATTCTGTAATGTAACCGGTTATTAAAAACATGCACTAGAAGCCATTATAAGCTATTATCGTAACATATTAGCCATTATATTCTTTTTTTTGGTATAAGGTTCTAAAAAATCTATTATAAGCTTATATTAAAATCTATGTACTAGAAAACTTGAACTTTTATGATAAAGTAGATATTTTTCAAGCTAGCAATTCACATTATAAAATCAGCGAAGCAAGTAGTAACACTGTGAGGCACCAAATCTGAGACATTGGAGACATTACCGCAAACACGACGATGCGTAAAATTTTCTTTAAATAGTTAATACTTCCGACAAAAAACCTACAAAAAAACTTCCTTTTAATACTCTTTTTTCGTGTATTCTCATCGACATTACATGCCCCATGATCTAGTAAGTAAACATCATATTATAACATAACGTGAGTAGAAAAACGAATTTCCGCTAATTTTTTTTTTTGACCCCAGCAAAGCAGCATAAGTCAGATGAACATATCTCTGCTCAACAATGAAACAATTGAACTAAATCTTCAAATAAAGTATGTTAAAAAAGACATTTACCTTGATGTGACCATCAGGTCCAATTAACAAGTTGTCTGGCTTTAAATCTCGGTGGATAACATTTTGTTTATGCAAGTATTCCAGTGCAAGAACCTGAAATAAAGGAAGCCAATGGACAGTTGAAATATAAGATGCCTGTCTAAAGATGAACTATTGACTTGAGACAGACCTTAAAAAATGATGCAAATAAAGTAATCAACCACACTTACAACTTCAGCCATATAAACACGAACCATATCTTCATCCAAGCATCCAAGATTTCTTAGAAGAGAATAAAGATCACCTCCGTTTAAATATTCCATTACCAGGTAAAGATTTTCTTTGCAAGTGAACGAGTAGTAGAACCTGACCTGAAAATAAATAATGAACATGAAATGGAGAAGCTACTAGCATCCATCTTCTGTTTGAAATGTGTCGTAAATTACATGCTCACCACAAAAGGATTTCGTGCTGAAATTAGAATATTACGCTCAGCCAATATGCTTTCCACTGCATTCTTACGAATCATATCAGCCTTCTTCAAAACCTATGAGAATGACAATGACAATGTCAATGACTTCTATTAAACCATATTTGATTATATTTGTGGACTGGGGTGAACATGAACAATAGCATAGTTGGATGAAATTAACTCAGGGATTTAAAGAAACAACATATATTCTGTATATTGGAAGACATGGATAGAAAGACGATAATGCTAGATTTTGAAGTATACAAGTGACAGTTGATTTCTCACTTTTATAGCAAATAAGTCCCCAGTTGCTCTTTTCCTAGCAAGAAAAACTCTACCATATGCTCCTCTGCTAATTGGTTTAATAATTTCAAAATCTTCGATTGATGTTCGGACTTTGGTGCTGGGATTGATTGGACTTGCTCGTACACTTCGTGCCGTGTCCTCGTCCACTGAACTTTCATCATCTGCCAATGACTGAGATGGATGAACTTTTTCATCTTCTATTTGAGCGTACAATTGAACATATTTCTCCCTAGCAAAACCATCAACAGAATAACAAAGAACAAGTGAAAAACACAAAAAAAAAAAAAAAAAATTAAAATTAACGCCCCGTTTGGATTTCTGCATTGAATGGTGGTCATGGAATGAATTTTAGCATTAATTTTCATGAAATTTGTTAAGTGATTCCCATGCTACTGAAACTTACATCCTTGCACAAGTAATTGATATTAACAAATTTTCATTCCACGTAATAACACCTTCCCAAGTGGTAATCCGAAGTGGTAATGGATAAGAAGGAATTTTGCGATGAAAAAAAGAGAAGAGACTTGCACATGCATGATTATAAATCTTATCAAGTAATTTTTCAAGCCAAATTACAAATAATTTTTAATACTATTCCTATCATATGATATCAATAACTAAACGGGTCATAATGTTACTTATATTGTTAAAATTTGGATGAAATGTTTCACAAAGGCATTAAACTTTTGAAATAATTAAACTCACTGTAGAAGTTTCTCTATGCGCCTTCCAAATGTCTCGACAACAAGTGCATCCACTTTTCTATCCTGAATTGAATACTTGAGGTCCTCCAAGCAATCAATCATATATGCCAATGTAGAGTAATTATGCTTGTTTTCCCTAGCTATAGAACGAGCAATATCCAATAGCTTCTTAATCTGCATTACATATGATTTCATCAGTTTTTCTTCTATGTATTCTCTTACACTTCACACCACTCTTATCAAATTTTCATCCACACTTCTAGGCCAAAGGGCTCTCGTATAAGGGGGCGTGTTAGAGTATATAACATATCCCGAGGCCTCAACCATCATAACCTTTTGGTTGAGTTGGTTCCTTCACAAGTCCTACATCGTCAAAATTCATTATAAACTATATTTTTTGAGGGCGCCTCGTCTTAGGGGTTTAATGCTGAAGTTCTGGACTTATTTTAACAGATAAAAGAGTTAAGAGGCATAAACAAAATTTATGTTACCTTAAAGATCAGACGACCTAGGTTTTGCAATTTGGTTTATTCAAGAAATAACCTTTCTCTAAAACTACCTTACATAACTTGATTAACTTTACTATATTATGTATAGGTATAAATGTCATCCCACAATTTTTAAAAATCAGTAACTTAATACACTTAACTTCATTGTAGTAAGTATAGATATATATGCATATCATCCCACAATATTTAAAAACTAGTAACCTAATCTGATGACACAATAACATTGGACAACACTCAGTTGATTCAGGATCCGGGAGTTTAGAGCTATGGTCGTATAAAGTCCCAACAAAGTTTATAGGACATGTTGGAATAGAAATGAAGAGGTTGACTGTCTGTTTTGTAGTTCAGCAGCATTGATCTAAAAAAGCACCTTTTCATTGTGGCTGAGATATCATGGAATTTATAATCGGACATTATAATTTTAGGCAAAGAAGATGCAATATAACACTGAATTATTTAAAGAAAACCTTGCAAAAAGAGAATAATTTCTGAACAAATTTAGCACCTGCTGGTTATTTTCATGCTCAGATATTGTTTTTCTTCGGTGCAATAGCAGTTCTATCTGGTTTGTACGTGGTGTTAATGGTGATCTTGGTGTCGAGCTTCCCGCTGATGAGGCCTTTTTATTGACATCAGAAGAGCAATGTGTCTCGCATGAAATGCCTGGTAAAATAGCCAGATCATCCATCGAAAAAAAACTATCAGCTTCAGGAATACAATCAAGCAACTCGTCAGATAATCCATGGGACAAGTCATTTTTCCTTGGTGACATCCAATCGAACTCTTCTGGCATATTAGAGGCTGATACTCTACTAACATCAGGGCTTCTGCTTTTTGGTGTCCAGGATTCCAGTATCTTCTCAAGAGTTTCTGCAACTCTCTCCAAACGATCATTAACAGTTAGTCCCTTCAGGTCACATCTATCAGCAATTGTACAAATTCTTGAGTGCTCCTCCACAAACACAGTAGGTATTTCAACCTCACAAATGCGGCAGACTATAAAATTTTCATAAGTTATAGGTTGCGGATCACTCCAGCCACCCCAAGAAACTTTTCCTGACAAAGATGCATATGTGTTTCCCGCATTAGAACCAGGAGTTTCTATTGGCTCATCTTTTTGTTGGAAAGCACCAAGCTGTTCCTTAGATGATGCATTTACAGCATCATGATCTCGCTTATTCTTTGCAGCACCAGATGGAAATTTCTTCCAAGAAGACATTCTAATACTAGCCGTCGAATCATGACTTTTAGCTGTGCCAACCTCTTGCCCATCAGTACCACTAATGTATAAATGGTCATGTTGCAATGTCAGACTGTGTTGTCTTCTATTTGTTTTTTTCTTTGGTTTTGCATTTTCATCCTTCTCTGCGAGTGGGCCAGAGTTCATATCTAATCCAAGGGTTTTCTCTGAATATACTCCAATATCACTCAACTTGTAAAGACTCAGAATGTGCTCCTCCACATAGCCACTCTCCTTCTGAAATTGAACAAGTCGAGTGCAACGAGTCAATATAAAGAGAAGTCGAGAATGAGCTCTCTTAAGTGTACCCATTGGTAGCTCTTGCCGGCGATCATCCAAAACCTGTACGATGTTTTCGCATTCAGACCAAAATTCTTCTGTAGACATAGTTGCACACTGACGAGCTATAAGTAAAAGATCCTCTAAGCCCTCTCTCCCATCTGGATGGTCTTCTGTGCTTTTTTCAATGATACTTATTAAATCTGCAGCAAATATGCCTAAGTCAACATTGACTTCTTCCTTCAATTTATCAAATTTGGCTTTGATCATCACCAAAACCTCTTCCTTATGGCCAAATGCCCGTGATTTCAAAAAGGGATATGGGCGAACTCCCTTCGAATTAAGCTCGTGAGAAAAGCTTTTTACATCTTGTGTTTTCTTCTTACGACCACTTGTAACACGCAGAATAGCCTGGAATCGTGGAGACTGCATTTCTTTAATAAGAGCTGCATGTGGCTGAAAAAGATTTAATAAATGGCATGCAATAACAAAGCCTTTAATGGAAAAGCTCAATCAAGATGTATAGTATTCACATAATTAAGCATAAAATAAGTGCAAGAATGCGTACATTCATTACCTCAATACCTACATTAAGCGGAGGTGGAAACTTAAGTGACTTTGATTGACTCCATGATACCTTTTTCCCTTGAAACATAGAGATTTGTCAAGTTAGCAATAATCACAATTTCATATTAGATAAGACACTGTAAATCAATTTACCTAGCTATCTAAAACGCAAGTAGGTCAAAAACAGAAAAATCTTAACATATCACAAGCCGTCACATTATGATAATTGCATGGTTTCTCGTCAAGCATCGCAATTGTACTCCTAAATCTAAACTAATTTATAATACTTCCGAGTTACAACAGTAACAATGTGTTTTGATACGTTTAAACAAAAAGAAAGGGAGGGAAAGTGATGAAGTTTCCAGTTTTGGGAATATGTGTTTCTTACCAAACGTGAATTCATTCCTCCATAACCCTTACTTCCATTTTCCGATCTTCTACGATTGTTATCCAAATAAATTTTGCCTACATGATCTCTCCAATTCCAATAATGTGCTCTACATACAGCTATCAGAACTTAACATTACAAACATTCTAGCTACTCTTAGGAAATACACAATCCAACAGGTTTACCGATATCATCAAAACTAAAGTTACTTGACTGACTCGTTCCTCTATGAATTGTAAATTACAAATTCATTTAGGTTGCGTTTGGGAACATGTATTTCATTTCAAATTCTTAATTTCAATTATGGAATCATAAATGGAGAATTTGAAATGACAAGCTTTGACAAGTCATTCTCAAATTCTCCACTTGAACTACTTTGGAAACAAAGGTGGAATTCACTCAAATCCAAATTTGAAAATTTTTAATTTACCAAACACTTAATTTGATCCAATGCTAGATTTCCAAATGAAATCACCATTTCCAAACATAGCATTATAGAATTAGATTGCACTAATATTTCATTAAATTATAAATCATTAAGAAATTAAGAAATTTCACTATTAATGAATCTTGATTTATTTTCACTAATCAATACCGTTATAATTTTCATTATTCCCAAACTAATATCTATATTTTAACCTCAAAAATTACTTCAGCACGTACCTACTAAACTAATTGACATCCACAAACAACCAAACTACTTTGCATCACAACAATATAAAACTTCTTCCAATAATCTCAATTCAACCTACTTTGATTCATCACAACATTAAACAATTCATCAATTTAGGTTAAATCAAATTTCATCTCCACAATCAATTTCAAACAAAATATCCTTTAGATCAAACAATTTACAATTAAAACATCAGAAACCTAAATCTAAAAAATTATGTTTTAAGAAAGCGTAACAAAATTTAAATTCGACAAACCTAAAAGTTCAACGGAAGGCAGAGGAATATCAGGAACAACAAACTTTTTCCTTCCAGCAACATTCTCTCTTCTCTCACCACTCCCACCACCTTTAACCTCATCCTTACCACGTTTTTCAACCTCTAAGTCATCATCTTTTTCTGAAGGCGATGGAGTCGACGACATCTGAAGATTATCAGGTACAGATCGAGTACGAATATTATTCAATCCAAGCATAGAAGCGGCAATTGGATAAGCTCCAACATCTCCGTCACCATCGTCATCATCATCATCATCACCATCGGAATTCGAAACCCTAATTTCTTCGCATGATGATGGAATCCTTTTCTTGAGTATACCTTTGGTTATTGTTGTTGTTGTGATCGCCGTTAATGGTGGCGATTCGGTGTTTGCGGAACAAGAATCAGTCATGTTACGGTCGCGATTTTTTTAGAGAGAGAAATTTTAGAGATAGAATAAGGGGCGTTGCTTGGTTGTTAATGGATTGTAGACATTGTTGTTGTCGTATGAGAGTATACAGTGAGAGAGGAGGAAAAGAGAGAGAAAGAGAAATACCGTTAGAAGAGATCAGAGAAATTTTCGCGGGAAATGGATGGGTCGAGGGACACACGTTTGTTTTTAAGCTATGTATTTTTGTACGTGCTTTCCACTTTCATTGAAGGAGTAACATTGCGTTTACCCTCTTTAGGTTACTAGAACAATATAAGAATAATACTCCCACCGAATAAATTTAGTTGTCCTATTTGCTTAGGCACATTTGTCGATATAACATTTTGAGTCTTAATATTTCGAATCATGTTTAAATAAATGTTTCGTATGTGAAACGAGGAATAGGGATGGAAATTAAGTCCGAATTCGACCCTAGTCTAACTCGATCCGAGGAAAATAATCCGATTCTAGTCCGAGGAAAAAGTCATCTGACTCCGACACCGACTTTACGATCCGAGTCCGAGTTAGAGATGGACTGGAGTTGGACCTTAATAAAAATCCGACACTCCGACCCGACTCCAACCCTGAAGGGAATCTGACTTTCAATTTGACTTTTACACCAATATTTTGTTTTATTTGAAACTCTAGACGTGACTAATTCATGCTCCCTCTCATACTAATTGTAATTTTCGGTTTTGAAATACTAATTGGTATTTTATTTAGATTAATCAATCAGAATACGATAAATCACATCAAGAGAAAAAAAATACGCCAAATCCAAATGCGAGAAAATTTTGTTAAATTGTAGTAGTAGAACTATTTCTCTTGTTAAACTTGAATTCGAAGTGCATATTTTTTGTTAAATTAATTTAAAAAAATATATTGTGTTAATTTTGTATGCTTTAAAATCATTAATACAATATCAATACGATACTGTGTGACGATAATCCGACTCCGTTGGAGGTCCGAGAGTCCGAGTCGGGGCAAACTTGGAGTATGCATAATGCGATTCCGAAAGGAGGTGGACTGAAAAAAAACTTCGACTATTATCCGGAGCAAAGTCGGAGTATATATAATTCGAGTCAAGTCCGACCCATTGCCATCCTTAATGAGGAAGTGTGAAAGGCACGTGATATACCTGGAACGGAAGTGGTAAAGCGGTCAACGGTCAACGGAGAGGAGGTGAAACGCCTTTCAAAGGTGACCTGAAGTCCTGCACCACAACACGTTAGCCTTGCCCGGGGGGTTATCTCCTGAAAAACACCTCCGATGCTTAAGTCAAATCGGGAAATAGAGAAAAATAAAGGAATCAAAGGAATTGAGTAGTTGTAGTGGTGTTTTATAAGGTGGTAAACAACCTGTGAAGGTGGTAAAGTGGGAGGTAACTGTTGGTAGTAGTGAGTAGATTTCGACAGAGTTTTCGGTATTGTAAGGAGGGCATAGGGCGCCAATCACCTTAGCTATCCCCTTTTATAGCCATCAGATGGTGGTTACTCCTGAGTAAGGTGAAAGTGGGAAGTTTGAATTACCTATTTCAGGAAATAGGTGGTTATTACAGGAGGTGGGTGGTTACTGGAGGTTATGGGATGGTTATCCCTGATGGAAGTTGGAAAGTATGACTTTGACTAAGAGCCAGTCAACAAATGAGGTTAAAGGTTGACTCCATGACTTTCATAACCTTGACTAAATTGACCATAAGCATTACCATAACAATAAAAATTATGAAAAGTTGATAAGCATAATTATTGCATTGAGATAAATTAAACAAGATCTCACATGACAATGTTTTAACTTATGGATTAAGAATAAAATACAAATTAAATGGAATTGATGAATAGTGTAAAAAATAAAATGGGACAACTAAATTGGTTCAAAGTATTTCAACAAAATGACATTAATATATCAATATATTTTCTCTTGAATCTTGAAAACCTAGAAACAAATTTAATTTTGGGATTAAATAGTCTATTGTTAGACTGGAATAATTTCTCGTTATATATTTTTTTTTGAAAATTAGGGAATAATATATAAAAAGGGGTAGAAAACTCCACACAGAAACATGGAAACCCCTAGCCCGCAGGCATAAAAAACCCCGTGAGGGGAAAAAGCCATTGGAAGAGAGGACCATGGATCAGGCCACCCAGAACAGCATAGTGGTGGACTATGCAAGCTTGTTTCAAAAACACCAATAAAGCAGGTCCTACACCTTACACCTTACACCTTACACCTTACACCTTACATATCCACCAACAGCCATCAAAACCATCAGCACAGTCCACCAAATTGTATGAAAATTGTGCCACCTAGACAACACCACATCAGTTCACGTAGCACAACACCAAAATCACTCCTACGAACATCAAGCGCAACACCTTTACATTCATCAACCAAAAAACTCCAAGAACATCAAGAAAATCCCATAATGAGTACCATACTCAAAACACCCCTATAACTCGCAACACCATACGATCACCAAAACGATCACTGCATCCCACCACCACTGCCATTTGATCGTATCCAAATCTTGTCAAAAGCACCATACATAGGGCAAGACCACCACTGCCATTTCTCCTTTCATATAACTCTCTATTTATGAGATAGAATAGTGTTATTGTTTTATGACATGAAAAAATAAATTAAATAAGTAGATGAAAATTAAAGTTACAGGCTCGGTCACGATTCATGATCAGGAACGAGGATAACATTTTTTTTATATACATTTTTGGAAAACTTTATGTGCTAACAAAAGGTTAAGGTTTTTGTTAAATTTACGTTTTTTTACCTATCATAATGATTATTTCCATAAAAGCAAACGTCGCGGACTCGCGATCACCCTTATCAATGACGCTTTAAAAATTCATATCAATGATTTGTTAATTTCACAAAGAACTTAACATTTTGTACACTGCATGTAAAATTTGAAAGGTTGGAATTACCATGCGAATTCTTAAAAATATTTGTCTTCTACGTGGAATATTCGAAAATTCACATGAGATTTTTTACACAAAATGAATTTGCTGATATCTTCACAATCCTTATACTTCAAAATTGTAATTTATATAATATATATTTATCAATAATCAAATGATTTCAAAATTAGTTCTTTGGCAAGTAGCCCATTCAGCTGCTTAGGCTTTCGCCATTTCAGAATATCCACAAAAAAATGTAATTTTTGCGACAACTATTACTGCGTTGCAATGTTCATCTCGTGCCACCACAACCAAACCCATCTTCTCCCAATTAGAATCACATGCAGGATCAAGTTCATCTTAATACGACCTTTCTCAAGGGTTATTATAGTGAGCAATGACAAAACATAGTTTAGTCTAAAACACAAATCAACTCTGACCAAATCATAATTTTATTATATGGTGTAGTATATAGTCAAAACGGTATGATCCGACTGTATTCAAAAAAAAAATACGGTTTTCAGCCTGGTCGTAATTTTAAATTTTTCAAACAAAAGGAATTAAATCGCAAAGTATACTATGACGAAAAGTCAATTTTTTTTAAAAAAAGGTAGCTATGTAGATATTTCAAGATGAAGATTTTTTTATATACATATATATAAAATCAAAAAAAATGTAAACTGGATACCGGGTACTCGGATTGGAAAAAGCGCGACACATATCCGACCTGAATACCCGGTTTAAAAATCGAGTACCCGACCCGGTTACCCGAAATTTGTTAACCGGGAAAATTATCGGTTTTAAAATTCGAATACCTTTTATTTGGGTCGGGTTTTTAAAACCGGATATTTTTTACTACCCCTAGTTATATATACTTGAATCTTGTTGATACAATTAATTAATTAAAAATATGATATTTGGTGATTGTGGGTGCAAAATATTTGCATAGCATATATATTAATTTGAAAATAATATTAAAAAAAACTTTCAATCAGACGAGACCAAACTGTTATAGAACGTTTTGGTCCAATCTAGTTTGGAGTTTTAAACATTCTCCACATTGACTTGAGTTCACTCAAATAAAAACATTCTCCAATCCACTCCATCTTACAAGCATAAACAACGCAAATACAGTTTAGACACCAAACAGGCCCCAAAGGGCATTACATTAGGCAATGAGCTAAACCAACCAAATTCACACACAAAGTAAACGTGTTGGTAGGCAACGACTTTGTCATTATGTCGGACATGTTTTCTTTTGTATCAATTTTCACCAAACTCACTCTCTGGTGCTTAACTTCTTCTCCGATAAAGTTAAATTTAATATCAATGTGTTTGGACCTTCTTTGAAATAATGTATTTTAATATTAAACCAAATGAATTGAACTTTGACATAATAAACACTTATCAAACGCACGTTGTTGTACATCTCACCAACAAGGCATTTGAGCCATTTTCTTTTTTTTTTAATTGTTCGACAATGGCTATGTACACCGGTTTGATTGTTGATAGAGCAATCACATCTTGAAGTGATGATTGCCAACTCACCACTGATCCGCCTAATGTAAAGACAAATCCAGAAGTAGACTCCTCCAATATCCGAGTCACAAAGCTTTATTAGCCCACTTGAATCTTTCCCATACATGAGACAAACATTAGAAGTACCATATAAATACCTCAACAACCACTTTAGTGCCTCCTTATCCATTACCTGGATTAGACATATATCTACTCACCAAAATTACTACATACGCAATGTCCGACCTAGAACATATCATAGCATACAATACACTACCAATGACACATGTGTAAGGGATTCTTATCATTTGCTCTTCTTCCTCCTTTCTTTGTGGACACAACTCCTTGGACAATTTGAAATGAGAGGCGAGAAGAGTAGACACATGTTTGGCATAACCTATAGAGAAGCGGTGTACAACCTTCTCAATAGACCTTCATTGACTAAGGTATAACTATAAGACACCCTTAGATCGATCTCTCATGCAAAATCTCCTTCTCAAGTAATCTTCTTGACTTCAACAAGATCCTTCATGTCAAAGTCATTTGAAAGCAACTCTATCAAGTTGTCCAACTCATACAAAGTATTACATGTAGTTAGCATGTCATCCACATACAAGAGAAAATATAACAAAGAACCATTTTTAAGTTTCTTAAGATAAACACAACTATCATAAGAACTTCGAGTAAAATCATGTGAAATCATAAAAGAATCAAACCTCTTGTACCATTGCCTGGACAATTGCTTCAACGTTTATGTAACATTCGAGAAATTAATTTGGAAATTTAAAATAAAACAACAACAACAACAACAACAAAAATAATAATAATAATAATAATAATAATAATAATAATAATAATAATAACAATAATAATAACAAAAATAATAATAATAATAATAATAATAATAATAATAATAATAATAAATGTAACATTATGTTATTGGATAAAAGACTTTTATTTTTGATAGTGCTGGATAGGTAGAACCATTTGCCCCAATAGAGTTTGAGATTGGGCTAACAATGTAGAGGTGCTATATAGTTATGTTGTATCCTGTTTGAGGCCTCTTAGTGCCTAATCATACGCTGTTGGGTTTCACTTATGCTGCTGATTCCTTTGTGGCTGTTGCTGAGACCAACTGCTAACTGGTTATGAGCGCGCTGATCACCTGCTGCTGCTTGGTCTTGGTTGCTGCCGCTGCAGGGTTGGTATGCTATTATGTTGGTTGTATAGCTATTTAGTATAGATGCTGGTAGTAGTATCACAAGCTATGGTCATCTGTTTTGTGGTGATTGTTCTGTTTTAGCACTGGATATTGTGACATGAACTTGAAAGATTTAAGCACAGTTGGTTCACTGTATTCAACCTACTGTGGTGAACATGAGCAGCTGAAGCTCTAAACTAGAAGCGGTGCTAATGTTTATGGATCCGTGTTGATCAAACGACTTGCTGCTGCGGAGTTTTGAAGCTACCGAACCTTTGCTACTGGTCTTGTTGATAGAATCCATGTTTTGTGTTATGTGATCAATGTAACGATTAAATCCTGTTTTTGCAAAGCGATGTTATGTATAGTATGTATCGTGTATTTGCTAGCTTCATAGGTTAGGCTAGGAGTTACTCTTTTTTTGGAGGCGTCATTTCCGACCTCGCGGATGACAAGGGGCGTGTCCCTTGGAGCTTCGGTCGACTTGACATCTCAGTCTATGGACCCTTTTGTAAGCTTCGGCTATTTTTCTGGCATTTTATAATATTTACTTTGCCAAAAAAAAAAAAATAGTAATAATAATAACAATAACAATAACAATAATATAATAATAATAATAATAATAATAATAATAATAATAATAATAATAATAATAATAATAATAATAATAATAATAATAATAATAATAATAATAATAGGTCTGCAGATTGTGCTAATGTTAACCCTCTTTGAAGCCCTTGTTTTGAATCGTGAATCAGAATTTCAATCTTCACAGATTGAAACCCTAATTTCGATTCTTCAAATCACAAACCTGACTCGTTGAATTGGCTGAAATCGAAGGTAGGTCCGTGTCCTGTTTGTTTTCATAATATTTTTGGAGGAAGCTTGAGGAGTTTCATGAACCCAATTCTATGGTTTTTGTTCTACTTCCTGGTATTTGTTCTCAATCTTCCTTGGAGTTTGTCAGCTATTCGTCTGACTCAGTTTCAAGGCATGCTGAGGAGTTTCATGAACCCAATTCTATGGGTTTGGCCAGTACGAAAATCGAAGAGTGAGATTTCGAAGTTCATCTCCTGAATCAACCCCAAATTGAATTAGGGGTTGTCGTATATCTGCATATCATGAATGTTCGTTTTGTCTTTGAGAGGTAATTGCCCTGTCTTTATTTGATTCCTGTTTGGTCCCAAGCCCAGATTGTCCTATTGGATGTACTTTGGTCTTGTGGGTTTTATGATGACATCGAATCTTAGTTCGATTTTGGTACCGATGATCCTAATTAGAAGATTGGGTAAACCCTAATCCCCAAATCGATTAAGAGATCAAGTTCTTGGCTTGTTTCTACTCGATATGCGGTTTGCAAATTAGGTAGGAGAAAGGCGAGTTTGAAGCTCTTCTTGTGGGATGCGATGGAGGTTCTCACCTTTGTTTCTCTACGTGTTCTTGAATCGACCCCCCAATCCCTGGCCTTCGGTGTGGTTTGATTATGATAGTCCTATCGAATGAACTGCTCACTGTAGTTTTGTCTCTAGAGGGTAGCAATTTGGTTGCTACTCCTTCTCCTCTTTCAAGCAATGAGTAATCCCAGTTGGTTTAACTCTTTGTGTTTGGAGCCTGTTGAATGCGTGAGTGGGACTGTGAGGGAATTCTGCTGCTGACACTTGGGTGGGTGCTGTTAGCTAGATCCTTCATCAAGTTCAATTACGTTTGACTGGTAAGGTTACTTGAGGCGTGGGCTGCTTTAGGTTTGCGCAGTCATGTCCTGTTTTGGAGCTATTTCCTTGCTTTGCTATTGTGGTCTAGATGAGTTGGTATTGAACTGTTTTGGAGAGACCACTTGAGGTCCTATAATTGTTCTGAAATGGATTATACTTTGTTGTCGTTTTGCGTGGTTTGGAAATTTGATGAGTATTTTAATCTTGTTGCTGGATTGATGATTTATGGTACATCCTTTGAGATTTGGTCATCGACATACTGCTTAATGGATGCTGATCTTGATGGATCTACGAGCAGGATGCAGATCAACCTTAGCTACTTCATGGACTGTAGTGGAAGTTTCAAGCTACAGAATCTATAGGTCCTTTTGGATAGTCCATATTAGCTTGTACATGATATGTAATATAACTTGTTTATGCTTAGTCCTGGATTCAATGCCAATTGTAATTGCTCTCATGTATATTTGTTTTTGCACGAAAATAGTTTGTCTAGAATGTAATTGTAAGCTATTTAGTGATTTAGCATCATTGTATAGCCTATGAGTTTTTCTCCTCTTTTTGGAGTTGTCGACCCCAACCTAGCGGATGACAAGGGGTATGTCCCTTAGGAGCTTCGTTTGGGTTGTCATACTTAGTCTTTTGAACCTTAATGTAAGCCTCGGCTATTTTCTCTGGCATTTTATAAAATTTACTTTGCCAAAAAATAATAATAATAATAATAATAATAATAATAATAATAATAATAATAATAATAATAATAATAATAACAATAATAATAATAATAATAATAATAATAATAATAATAATAATAATAATAATAATAATAATAATAATAATAATAATAATAATAATAAATAAGGCATCTATCCCTATTGATCGTGATACGGTTGTCGAACCTATTCTACCCAGCCCGCACCCAACTCCAGCATCAGATCGGGTAGGTCTTAGCTGGGTCTCTGTACTCAAAGGCTCCTCCTCCGTTCAGTCAGGTAAGCCCCTTTCACCGGCTGTGGGTCGAGAGAAATCTGTCCATGTTTTACCGTTGACTACGCCTGTTGAAATCCTATTAATGCTCCTTTGTCGTCTTGCACACAACCTTTTTGTAGAATTGCTAGAATTTCTCAATCAGATGTTGAGCCAGAAATGAGGTTTGGGGAATTATCTTTTGTATGCTATGTTACTAGAGCCAATCCCCCCTCCATGCTGTTGATGGGTTTGTGCATCGTATATGGAAGGATCTTGACATAGATAAAGTGGGTATGGTGAATCGCGGAGTGTTCATTGTTCAGTTTGCCTCACCAAGACCAGGACCAGGATCTTGACATAGATAAAGGATCTTGGCATTTTATAAAGTATAAGGAACACCAAGACCAGGCTTGCAACACCAATGGCATCCTTTTTGACAAGAAGCCTTTCATTGTCAAACCGTGGTATCCAAATATTTCGTATGAGAAGTCAAGCTTAACTTGTATTCCAGTATGGGTGAAACTCCCTAATTTGGACATCATGTACTGAAAGAACATATATTGAAGCAAATTGTTGATTACTTGGGCAAAGTATTGAAGATTGACACTGCTACATTGACATGGTCGTGAATGACGTATGCTCGTGTCTTAGTAGACATGAAGTTGGCTAATGGGTTCCCTTCTGAGCTCTTTTTCTCTAATTAGAATGATCAGCTTATCACGCAACGGGTGCAATATGACTGGACTCCTGTGTGGTGTATCAAGTGTGTGCAATTCGGTCATGAGGTTGGCAGTTGTAGAATGGGTCCCAAGCCTGCTCTCTTAGTCGATGAGAATGGTTTTCGACCAATGTGAAAACCCAGAGGCAAGGGAGGTAATAAGGATCAAAGTACTCTACCTAAGAAGCCTAATGCATAGCACACGAAACATCAAGAGGTGCCTCAGGTGGATACTTTGTGAGTCAGTGACTATGAAATCTACCTCAGTGGCTACGCCAATTGACGAAGAAGTTCCACCTGCCGACTCTACAGCCCCTGTTTCATCCCCTCCTCGACTTTCACCTTCTTTGGTAAGACACTCTTTATAAATCTTCGTAACGAATTTACTGTTTTATTTATGGAGCATGATAGTGGTGAACTAAATGGTCCATCGGTTGTTATAGCGCCGGGAGCTGATCCCATCAGGGATAAAGATTAGGGGTTGTGCTTAGAATGTAAGGGGACTCAATAAGGCTAGGAAACAATTGGAGGTTGCTAGATTTATTGCATTTCACAACCTTAGTCTTGGCTGTCTCCTAGAAACTAAGGTAAAGCATAAAGGATTAGGGGCGCTATACCTTCGTATGTTTATTGTGGGTTGGAAGAGTGAGTATGTTCGTGTAGATATTTTGAGTTGTTAGAGTCAATTCATACATCTTGTTATTTCTCCTATTCATGGCTCCCCTTCATGGCTTCCCTTTTGTATGCACCTTCGTGTATGGTTCTAATGATAAGCATGAGCGTCAACAACTGTTTTCTAATCTGGAGGTTATGAGTGAATCGATTTCTTCTCCATGGATTATTCTTGGTGATTTTAATTGTGTTGCCAATCTTGATGAGAGGATTGGTTCTCCGATAAGACTTGTTGAAGTCCAACCCCTTAGAGATTATATGGCGTTATGTGGTGTACATGATTTGAAATACTATGGATGTTTTTTTACGCGGTCCAATAAGCAAGCCGAAGATAGCCACGTTTTAAGCAAAATTGATAAAGTCTTTGGTAATGACCTATGGGAGGATACATTTCCGTTTTCTCTGGTTCAGTTCCTTGAGGAAGGGGAATTTGATCATTCCCCTATGTTGGTCTCCTTCTCCCCTGCTCAACATTCCAAGAAGCCTTTCCGTTTCTTTAATTATTGGGCTCAAAAAGAGGATTTTTTGGATGTTATTTGTTCTCACTAGCGCGTTAATATTGAGGGTTGTGTCAGTTATCAGATTATGCAAAAGCTACGTTTGCTTAAGTCTAAACTCAAATTGCGCTATGGTAAAAAACACTTGCATATGGAAGTGGATAGAGCTAAATCTGAGCTTCTTCACTTTTAAAATATACTTCATGATAACCCTGGTGATCCAGAGTTAGCTGTCCAAGAGAGGAATGCTACAAGATTGTTTCGTTAACTCCAGCAAGAATTAGCTTCTTCTCTTCATAAAAAAGCTAAGATGAACTGGGTTAGGTTTGGTGATGATAATTGTGCCTTTTTCTATCAGAGCATTAAACAACGACTTCGTCATAATAAGATTGTGCATATTTGCTTCAAGGGGAGGGAGATTTCTGATCCTTCTCAAATTTATCAAGCGTTTTATGATTTTTATTCTGAGTTATTTTGTGTTGAGACCACGAATAGGATTCCGATTAACATTGATATTTCCTATAATGGTCCTATCTTGTCTACCAAGCATCTTTTATTGCTCGATCTCCACTTCAATCCTACTGAGATCAAGCAAGCTTTATGGAGTATCCTTGACAGTTGACACTAAGGCTCCTGGGCTCGATGGTTATAATAACTGCTTTTATAAGGCTTCTTGGGAAATCTTAGGTAATGATATAGTTAAAGCCATTACGCAATTTTTTGAAAATGGCAAAATTCTTAGAAGTTAGAATAACACGACCATTGCCTTAATCCCTAAAGCGCCTAATCCCAAACATCTGGGTAACTTTAGACCTACCTCTTGCTGTCACATGCTGTATAAGTGTATATCAAAGCTAATCTGCTCTAGGCTTTGACTTGTGTTAGATTTTTTGATTGATCAAGCTCAAGGAGCTTTTGTGGCGGGTAAAAGCATTATGCATAACATCTTGCTCTGTCAGGATCTTGTTAAGCATTACTATAGGCAGCATTGTGCTCCGAGCTGTTTGATGAAGATAGACTTCTGTAAAGCATAAGACACGATGAACTGGTACTTTATTAAGGAGATGATGGTGGCTCTTAATTTTCCTCTTAAGTTCATCAACATTGTCATGACCTGCACTGTGCATTACTTCCACGAGTTAAGTCTTGACGGTGAATGGAACTCCTAATAATTCCTTTGTGGCTAAATGAGGCTTACGGCAAGGTTATCCCTTGTCTCCTTAACTCTTTGTCATTGGAATGAAGTATCTGTCTCAGAGTTTGAAGAGTATGGTCGGAGGTTTGGGTTTCATCCTCGATGTAAAGTGATAAAGCTTACCCACCTTTGTTTTACGGAAGATCTTATGATTTCTTGTAAGGGGGATCTCTCGTCGGCACGTATTATCTATGATTGCCTTAAGAGTTTCGCTAATACTTTTGGGCTCCATGCAAATTCGGGCAAATCTGCCATATATTTAGCTGGGGTTGGCGAATCTATTAAGGAGGATATTAGGAGCATCTCTAAATTCTCCTTGGGGACTCTCCCATTTAGATACTTAGGGGTTCCTCTTTCCTTTAAATGCCTAAGTATCGCAGATTGTGAGAAATTGGCTTATGTGATGACTAAGCGTATTAGCTCGTGGCAAGCTAAACATCTGTTATATGCGGCTCGATAACAACTCATTAATTCTGTATTGATGGGCATTTCCTCTTACTGGTGTCAAATTTTCATTCTTCCCAAACGGGTGATTAATGTTGTTAACTCCATCTATCGTTCTTTCCTTTGGTTTGGGGTTTCAAATTCTTCTATACTTGGGAATGTTAGTTGGAAGGAGGTTTGCACTCCAAAGAAGGTTGGTGGCCTCGGGGTACGGAATGCTTATGTATGGAATCAAGCAGCTGTTGGTAAGATAGCATGGCATATCCATAGTGTAGAAACGTATAGAGACAATGAAGTGTAACAAGAGGGGGGGTGAATTGTTACTTGTTCCCGTTAGAGTATTTTCGCCCTTTTCTTGCGGAATTATGAATAAAGAAAATACTCAAAACAAAATAAAAGAAAACTTAAAGAAACACAATGATTTTAACGTGGGAATAAGAACCACGACCCACTAGGGATTTCTCTTCTCTATTATTTTATGTAATTCAATTCTCTATTACACAAAATAATTCTCCTTCTCCTTCTCTTCTTCTCTCGGTTTCTTTCTTGTTCCCTTTCTCTATTCTCCTTCTCTTTCTCTCTTCTCTTTCTCACTTCCCCTTTAGACTTACCCAAGTCTAATTACAAATTCTCTCAAAAACCCATACAAGATAAATTCTCTAAATTGGATGAACAAACAAGGATAGCACAAGGAAATATTTTGGAATTAATTATCGATTAAGAACACTCAATATTTTCCTTTTCTTGATCTTGAATCTCACGAAATTTGGGCACAAAAATTTTCGGAAATTCTTTTTCTCTCAATGTTGATCGCTAAAATCATTGTGCCGGTTAACAAATTAATTTATATGCTTTTTAGATTTAGTTAACCCATAATCCCATAATCTATAGATGAGGGATTAGTGGGCATTGACCGTGAGGAGGAAAATAACTTCCTTGGAGGTTACTCCAAGTCTATATTTGACTCTAGCTAAAAATAGCTATTTTTAGTAGACTTTTTAGGAGTTAGTTATTTTAATTCCATGACTTATTCCTTGTGCTTCCTAAGTTATTCAACCGTACAACAAGACTAAAAAAGAAAAATTAAAATTAAAATAATTTTCTTGATTAATTTTGTTGACTTCTTCTCTGACCGGTTTCGTTTGGAACAACGTACTGTCTCTATATGCAACTTCATCAGTTTATCAATATCTGGAACAGTAGAAGTGAAATCTACTCTTGACTTCCTCATTGACCTTCTCTACTGACTTTGACTTTGTTGACTTTGACTTTGACTTGTACGATTACCATTGACCAGTCCTTAGGTACCATCGACGATTATGATAATCGGATATATTACCTACAAAACAATCTCTACAAATATTTTGTTTGTTTATAATTTGTTAAGTCATCATCAAAACTCAAATGGGCCAACAAATTCCCCCTTTTTGATGATGACAAACTTATAAACAAACTTTGTTAAAAGAAAGAGTAAAACTAATAGCTTTGAACATGTTAGAGATTAATCACAAGTTCAAACATATTTAGTAAATTAAATCGTTACAAATAATTTACCAAACTCTAAAGCAAGCATATTACTCTAAAATATTTTTTGGCGAAAATCATGTGATTAAGCATGACTTCAAATTTTTCAATTTTAAAATAAAACGTGAAACAAAACATAAACATAAATACCAAAAACGTATAAACCAAAAACATAATAATTAAGAAACTTAAAGACATAAAATTAAAAATTAAGAAGCACAACAAACTAAGTAATTCAAAAATTATGAGGTGTAAGAATCAAAGATAAACAAAGTGATATTCAATATAACTTTTGTTTGCAACTCTTCCCCCTTAAGTATATCAAACAGTAAGTTAACAACCTAAGCATTATAAAGTAAACTAAGAACATTCAGAACATTGTATAGGTTAGAACACAAAACAGAGAAACAATTATCAAGATCAAGCAAAAACATAAGCATTCACAAGCATTCATTTAAGTTTGTTTGCTACTCTTCCCCCTTTTGGCATCAATCAAAAAGTAGGGATATGAATCAAATCACAGCTCTAAGGCAAGTGTTAGACAAATTAAGATAGTAAGCAGCAAACTAAGAAAATAAATGCCCAAACATAAATCAAGAAAGCATGCAAGCAAACATATTAGACCATGGGATAATAGGGAAGGATTATATGAAGGATTAAAGAAAATGGTTAGTAGCATAAGCCAAGAGAAATTGTCTTGTACCCCAGCAGGTACTTAAAAAGCAAAAGACAAACATTGTTTAGAGAATTACAGATAAAATGGGCCAACCAAACATCAAATTTTTAATAATAGAAGCAGGAGGGATCAGGCAGCAGTCTCCTCATCAACAAATTCAGTTTGCACCTCCACTGTGTCAAGCTTCGCACCAAGACGTGTTTCCATGTCGGTGAGTTGCTCAGCAATGGTAGATAGAGAGGCACGAACTTCACTTTGGAAAGCAATGAGTTGGGACTGCAAGGAATCAAATTTACCAAGGATAAGATCAATTGGAGTTGGAGGAAAGGGTGAGGCATCCCTATCAAAACCAGTATGTGTTGGTGAAGTGGGAATTGGTGATGGTGGTGATGATGGAATGTCAACTGGTGTGGGTGAGGCTGGTTTTGGTGATGGTGGGGTTGGAGAAGTAATGTCATCATGTTGGCTTGAGGAACTTTTGGAAGCCAACCTCTTGCTCTTTCGTGGTGTGAGCACAGCAGGTTTCTTGATATTCTTAAGAGGCACATGAAGGTCCTCATCTTCTTCCTGTTCCTTTTCTCCCTCTCCCTCAACCTGTTCCCCCTCACTCATAGCATCCACCTGTTCCATATTAGTTTCTGCCTCAACAGTGGCAGTGGGAACATCCTCCTGATCTTCTTTTTCTTCTTCCTTTACTTCCTCCTCCTCTTCTTTTTCTACTTTCTCCTCCTCTTCTTCATCAGAACTTACTTCAACCTCCTCAACGGCATGCTCTAGAATCCCCTTCTCATTCAATTGGAGGTGCAAATTGGTAAGGCACCTCTCACTGATCTTATTATTAGCACTCATGGGAAATTCTAGCCCATCCATTGGGACTCCAAACTTCTTAAAAATACAAGTTAATAAACCACCGTAACCAACCATAAGTCCTTTTTCTATGCATTCGGACAAATGTGATACCATTAACGAAGGAAAATTGATTTTAATGTGATTAGCCATGCAATAAATCAGTGTTGCATCTCGTAAATTTACTTCACTCCGCTTAGAATTGCGGGGTAAAATAAACCTACGGGCAATGTTGTAAAGAAGCTTGTGTAGTGGAGACAGAGACATATGACTAAACCTCCTTTTATTTTCTTGACCAAAAAATTTTAAAACGGTCTTTTCTGTGATACCCGAAAAAACAATCTTTAACCCAACATAATAAGTGTCAAACCCTACCACAGGAACTCCGAACCATTCCCCCAACATTAAACTGTTAAATTCAATTTTAATATCTTTAATGACACTAGAACAAACCCCATTGTCGATTGTAAAATTTTGGATGAACTCTCTCATGAGATGTGGATAAATAGGATTACAAGCAAAATTACTCATTAATTCCTCCCACCCTTGATTACTCAAAATAGCGTGTAATTGAGGAAAGGGAGTAGAATCATACCAATACTTGTCCAAACCAAATCCTACGGACATCTCCTTTGCAACCTCCTCTGCACAATCAGGATCCATGACCTTGGCCTTTTTAGCCGGTTTTGAAGATGAGCTTCCTTTGGTGGAAAAAGCCCTTTTTGTGCCAACATGCATGGGTTTTGAGGATGTTTTGGGTTGTGATGAGGGAGTTGATGATTGTGGGTTGTCGAATGTAGGGTGAATGACTTGTAGAGGTTCCGATTGTATGAACTTGGGCATCTTTTCTTTGGTGTTCTTGGTAGAAGAAGTCTTGGGAGTTTTCATGGTGAAGATGAGTTGATTTGAGGAAGGTTAGGGATTTGAAGAAGAAAAGGGGTTGACGGTTTTTGAAATAAGAAAGGAGAAGTTGTACTTTGGCAATTATGGTGAGTGATTGATGTGACGTTAAGAGTGGGTTATATAAAGTGTGTGAAGGGACGGTTATGAAAATTAGTACAACTCCTTGAATTAGTTTTAGCGTATGAACCGAGTGAGGTAACGAAAAGTTTAAGTGTAAGTTCGTTGAATTTGTCGATTAAGATAACTACTTTCCGAAACACCTCGATGATCCGTCTTCCATTTTATAAAATAATGTTGGCTCACCGAAATAAATTAAAGTAAAGAAAATGCTGGAATTTGTGGAAAAATAAAATATTTTTGTGATTTTTCGAAAATAGTTTATAATATGTGGGTAATGATATACTAATACTCCCTCCATCCCTTTTATTGTGTCCACTTTACTTTGGGTACACATGCCGAGGCAACATTTTAATCTTTAATATCTTTATATGTGTATAATTAAAAATTATAAAAATTTGATATTAATAATCTTTGCATTGAGACGAACAAAATAAGATCCCACATGACTATATTTTAACTTATAGATTAAGAACAAAATACAAATTAAGAGTGATTAGTGAATAGTAACCAAAAACTAAAATGGACAAAATAAATGGGACGGAGGGAGTATATAATATAAAATAAGTTATGCTACTTGGTCTAATTAGTTCAAACATGCAAGCAATCAAGATAAAGTTTAAGACATAAATTTAAATAGAAGCATACCCAAATCTCGCAATGATTGAATGAACAATCTTGGTTGTTGTGGTTGATTGAACCCTTCCGATTTTTCAAGATGTTTTGAGGAGGAATACTAGCAATTAAACATTAGTGAAGCTTGATCATACCTAGCTCCAACCTCATCTTTTCAAATTGTTCTCTTGGAAGCGGTTTGGTCATAATATCTGCAACTTGATCACTAGTATTGACATGTTTAACAATAATATTTTTATGCTCTACATTATTCTTAAGGAAATGGTGTCTAATATGAATATGTTTAACTCTAGAATGATGCACCGGATCTTTAGAAATACAAATAGCACTAGTATTATCACAATAAATAGGAACACATTCAAATTTAATACCAAAATCTCTTAGCTGTTGTTTAATCCAAAGCATTTGGGAACAGCAGGCTGCTGCTGCTACGTATTCAGCTTCTGCAGTGGATAAAGCTACTGTGTTCTGTTTCTTGGAACTCCATGATACCAAACAAGATCCAAGAAACTGTACCATTCCTGAAGTGCTTTTTCTATTCACAAGATCACCTGCGTAATCTGCATCACTATACCCTTTCAAGTCATAGACATCACTTTTAGGATAAAATAAGGATAAGTCATCTGTTCCCTTTAGATATCTAAGAATTCTTTTTACTGCCGTATGATGTGATTCTTTAGGATTTGATTGAAATCTAGCACACAAGCCAACACTAAAGGATATATCGGGTCTACTAGCTGTTAGATATAGTAGGGATCCTATCATGCCTCTATACATCGTTTGGTCAACATTAATTCCGTTAGAGTCTTCATCTAACCTAATGTTAGTGGCCATGGGTGTATGGTTTGTCTTAGCACTATCTAGTCCATATTTCTTTAGAAGTTCTTTTATATATTTTTGTTGATGAATAAAGATACCGTTAGCAGTTTGTTTAATTTGCAAACCAAGGAAGAAATTTAATTCTCCCATCATACTCATTTCAAACTCATTACTCATTAGGTCAGCAAATTCCTTACATAACGATTTATTTGTAGCACCAAAAATAATATCATCAACATATATTTGAACAACTAATATATTCGAACCTTTATTCTTAAAGAATAAGGTTTTATCAATTTTACCACGTATGAACTTATTTTCAATCAAAAACTTAGATAATCTCTCGTACCATTGTCTAGGTGCCTGTTTTAGCCCATAAAGAGCTTTATCAAGCTTGTAGACGTGATCCGGAGAAATTGGGTTTTCAAAGCCTGGTGGCTGTTCCACATATACATCTTCTTCTAGAAACTCATTTAAGAATGCACATTTTACGTCCATTTGATATAATTTAAAATTCATGAAAGCAGCAAATGAAATAAGAATTCTAATAGCTTCTAATCTAGCTACGGGAGCAAAAGTTTCAGTATAGTCAATACCTTCCTGTTGATTATAACCTTTTACCACCAACCTTGCTTTGTTTCTAACGATTATGCCGTGTTCATCCAGCTTGTTCCTGAATACCCATTTAAGTCCAATAATCTTCTTGTTCTTCGGTTTTGCTTCTAAGTGCCACACTTTATTTCTTTTAAACTCGTTTAATTCATCTTGCATAGCTACCACCCAATCCGAATCTTGCAAAGCTTCTACATGATTCTTGGGTTCCATTGTTGATAGAAAAGCAAAGTGTGCACAAAAGTTTCTCATTTGTCCCCTTGTTTGTATGCCTTTGTTCATGTCGCTTATGATCAATTCTAGTGGATGTGACTTGTGATGTTTCCACGGTCTTGGAACAAAGTCTCTTGTGGAGACAGATGTGGAAGCTGGTTCACTGACTTGATTCTGATTTGGTTCAACTTCAATTCTTTCTTCTTGTGCTTCTGCTTGAATTTCTGGATTAGGAACTGCAGGCTGTTCCTGATCTGCCTGTGGTTCCTGTTCTTGATTTTGTTCAACATTCTGACCTTGTTGCTGTTCTACTGGATCTTGCTCCTTGTGTATATTTTCATCATCTTCCAGATCCGCAAGACCTATCTTAAAATTACTTTTTTCTTGTTCACTTGTCATAAAGTTAGTCTCATCAAATATTATGTGAACAGATTCTTCAACACACATTGTTTTCTTATTGTAAACTCTATAAGCTTTACTATGAGTTGAATAGCCAAGAAATACCGCTTCATCACTTCTTTCATCAAATTTACCTAAATTTCGTTTTCCATTAACATGCACAAAACATCGACATCCAAAGACTCGAAAATATGAAATATTAGGTTTAATTCCCTTAAATAATTCGTAGGGGGTCTTAGAAGTGATTGGTCTTATTAAAACTCGGTTTAATATATAACAAGCAGTATTGACGGCTTCGGCCCAAAAATTTCTAGGTAAACCACTAGCAATTAACATAGTTCTAGCCATTTCTTCTAAGGTTCTATTTTTACGTTCAACCACACCATTTTGTTGTGGTGTTCTAGGTGCGGAGAAATTGTGACTTAAACCATGCTCATTACAATAATCCATAAACTTTGAATTTTCAAATTCTTTACCATGATCCGATCTTATGTGGACTAGTTGATTGTTACTAGATTTCTGAATTTTAGTAGCGAATGCAACAAATTCATCAAAAGCCTCATCTTTGCTAGATAAGAATAAAGTCCATGTGAATCTACTGTAATCATCAACTATGACAAAAACATATCGCTTACCGCTGCGACTTTGGATTCTCATTGTTCCACAAAGATCCATATGAATTAATTCAAGTGGTCTTGAGGTGGTCACAATAGTTTTAGTTTTAAAGGATGACCTTGCATGTTTTCCTTTGGCACAAGGATCACATACTTCATTCTTTTGAAATTTTAGGGACGGTAATCCTCTTACTAGGTCTTTAGTACGTAAAGTATTGAGCAACGAAAAACTAGCATGACCTAATCTTTTATGCCAAAGAAGAGGGTCATCTTCTATAACACTTAAACACGTTAGACTGGTTTTAGGAACAGTGTGCAGGTCCACCACGTAGGTGTTCCCTTTTCTAATTCCTTCCAGAATGATGTCACCTGTGTCGTTCCTAGAAATCATGCATTTTTCAGAAGTAAAGTTTACAGAGTTACCTTTGTCACAAAATTGAGAAATACTTAAAAGGTTGTGTTTCAAATTCTCGACCAAAAATACGTTATCTATTGCGTGGGAACTTGACCTTCCTATCTTGCCTTTTGCAATGATTTCACCTTTCATATTGTCGCCAAAGGTCACAGTTCCTCCGTCATAGGCTTCTAGTGAGAGAAATTTTGATCTATCGCCTGTCATGTGCTTGGAACAGCCACTGTCGAGATACCATGAGCTGTTCCCCCTCACTAGAACCTGCAAAACGAACTTAGTTGTTAGAGGTGGAACCCAGCCATCCTTGGGTTCCGTGTCGATTAAACAAGAATTAAATTTTTTAATCCAAACTCTATTGACGTATATTTGGTTCGTTTTGTTGTGCTGTTCCCTTTTTAAACATTGATGTTTCAGGTGCCTGGTTTTGCCACAAAAGGAACAGACTTTGTTACTTGGGAGATCAACGTAGACCTTTTTCTTTTTGTCATTTTTGTCATATCCTAGACCTTCGGTTCCTTTGAATCTAGCATTAAGAATCCATTTGGGAACTTCTCTAATTTTCCCTTTGTCTCTCGAATTTAATTCAAGCTTAAGTCGATCGTTTTCTTTTAAGGCGGATTCTAGGTCGGATCTCATTTGAAAGAGTACACATTGAATTTCTTTCTTAGACTCATAATCTACTTCCATCTCAAATTGCTCAAATTGATTCAATTCAATATTTAACATGATGTTTTCTTCTTTAACTTTTTCTAAGGCTTCTTTTAACATCACATTATTATCAAGCAATTCAAAGAATCGATTTTGCACATCGGATCTAAACGAGTTAAGGTAGGATATTTGGTCTTTACATGCTTTAAGGTCTTTTTCAGTTTTGAGAGAGATGGCGGTTTGTTTTTCTAAATTTTCGTGAGATTCTAAAATCATTTTAACTAATCTATGTTTATCCAATTTAAATAAATAATCAGAAAATGGATCAGGAGACAGTACCTCTTTTCCTTTAGATGTATCGTCATGAGTAGCCATGAGACAGAGGTTAGCTACCTCTTCTTCTTCCACGGGGGCTTCGGTTTCGGCTTCACTTTCGGACTCTCCCCATGCAGCTATCATGGCTTTGCGGAAATCGGTTTTGTTGAAATTTCCTTTTGTTGGTTGTCTTCCTGTTTCTCTTGCTTTCCCTTTTGCTTTCTCGTCCTTCCATAGTGGGCATTCCTTTATGAAGTGCTCGGTACTTCCACATTTGTGGCATTCATATGTTTTGGATTTTGAAGTTCCTTTTTCTTTGTAGTTTCTTTGATTTTTATACCTGTTGTTCCTGAAGAACTTCTTGAATCTACGTACCAGCATTGCTGCCTCTTCCTCATCAGTTTCTGAATTTTCTTGATCGTCTGCTGTCAGAGCCAGACCTTTGTTCCTGGAACTGTCAGCTGTTCCCAGATGTAATTCATGAGTCATCAGGGAACCAGCCAACTCTTCCAGATTAAACTTTGTAAAATCTTTAGATTCTTGAATGGCTGTGACCTTTGCTCTCCAACGATCATCTTGAGGTAGGCTTCTTAGGATCTTTCGCACTTGTTCATCGGATGGAATAAGCCTTCCAAGGGAGACTAACTCATTTGTGATGTTCGTAAACCTAGTAAACATTTCTTGAATGCTTTCTTTAGGTTCCATAACAAATCTTTCATATTTGGACATGAGCAAGTCAATCTTGGAACGCTTGACTTCGCTTGTACCTTCATGGGTAACTTCCAGCAGATCCCAAATTTGTTTTGCTGATTTGCAACCCATAATGCGATTGTGTTCATTAGGACCAAGCCCACAATGAAGCAATTTAATAGCAAGAGCGTTCATTTCCATCTTTTGAAAATCTTCTTTCTCATATTCTGTGATTGGTTTGGGAACAGTCTCGTTAATGGAGTTGGTAGTTGTTACCCTCAAAATCTCCAACTTCAATGACTCTCCAAACTTGATAATTTTCGGCTTTGATGAAGATCTCCATCCTGTTTTTCCAATAGGTATAGAATTTGCCATCGAACATTGGTGGTCTCTGAGTAGAGTACCCTTCTTCCATACGCTCGTTCATTTTCATCATCTCTAAAGCACCAAGATACGGCTCTCAGGGTTTCCTGATTTAATGAGGAACAGGGCTCTGATACCAATTGTAGAACGTATAGAGACAATGAAGTGTAACAAGAGGGGGGGTGAATTGTTACTTGTTCCCGTTAGAGTATTTTCACCCTTTTCTTGCGGAATTATGAATAAAGAAAATACTCAAAACAAAATAAAAGAAAACTTAAAGAAACACAATGATTTTAACGTGGGAATAAGAACCACGACCCACTAGGGATTTCTCTTCTCTATTATTTTATGTAATTCAATTCTCTATTACACAAAATAATTCTCCTTCTCCTTCTCTTCTTCTCTCGGTTTCTTTCTTGTTCCCTTTCTCTATTCTCCTTCTCTTTCTCTCTTCTCTTTCTCACTTCCCCTTTAGACTTACCCAAGTCTAATTACAAATTCTCTCAAAAACCCATACAAGATAAATTCTCTAAATTGGATGAACAAACAAGGATAGCACAAGGAAATATTTTGGAATTAATTATCGATTAAGAACACTCAATATTTTCCTTTTCTTGATCTTGAATCTCACGAAATTTGGGCACAAAAATTTTCGGAAATTCTTTTTCTCTCAATGTTGATCGCCAAAATCATTGTGCCGGTTAACAAATTAATTTATATGCTTTTTAGATTTAGTTAACCCATAATCCCATAATCTATAGATGAGGGATTAGTGGGCATTGACCGTGAGGAGGAAAATAACTTCCTTGGAGGTTACTCCAAGTCTATATTTGACTCTAGCTAAAAATAGTTATTTTTAGTAGACTTTTTAGGAGTTAGTTATTTTAATTCCATGACTTATTCCTTGTGCTTCCTAAGTTATTCAACCGTACAACAAGACTAAAAAAGAAAAATTAAAATTAAAATAATTTTCTTGATTAATTTTGTTGACTTCTTCTCTGATCGGTTTCGTTTGGAACAACGTACTGTCTCTATATGCAACTTCATCAGTTTATCAATATCTGGAACAGTAGAAGTGAAATCTACTCTTGACTTCCTCATTGACCTTCTCTACTGACTTTGACTTTGTTGACTTTGACTTTGACTTGTACGATTACCATTGACCAGTCCTTAGGTACCATCGACGATTATGATAATCGGATATATTACCTACAAAACAATCTCTACAAATATTTTGTTTGTTTATAATTTGTTAAGTCATCATCAAAACTCAAATGGGCCAACACATAAATTGCAGGAATCTCTTTGGGTGAAATGGGTACATGGTGTGTATACTAAAGGGGCACGTTGGGAAATCTTTAATGCGTCTGTCACAGCTAGTTGGATTATTAAAAAGTTGTGTGCAGTGACTGCTATTCTTAGAAAATGGATTTGCAACTCAACCTATTCAATTAAGGAGGTATATGAACATTATGTGTTGTCGCAACATCAAGTCCCTTGGCGGCTTCATGTGTGGAATCTGATCTCGATTCCTAAAAATAGGTTTGTTTGTTGGTTATGAGCCAGGCAAGGGCTTAAGACTAAGAAGAAATCGTTTCACTTGGGTGTGGTGGAGAATGAATTATGTCCTCTTTGTGATTTGTATCCTGAATCACATTCTCACTAGTTTTTTTACTGTCATTTCAGTCGGTTGTGCTTGGTGGGGATTAAATTGTGGATTGGCATCACTCTTCGCCCAATTATCCACATGGATTTTCGGAAGAGAGGTTTCTCTAAGTCCCAGCAACATTTATTTGTAGTTGTTTATGATTGCACTATATATCATATCGGGAAGTGCCGGAATGAGGCGGTTTGGTATGGGTTCGTGAGGTCGCCTAAGTAGATAATCAACATGATTAAGCAAGATATTAATCTAAAATGCCATGCACTGAATCTTGTTTGCATCTGACCTGGAGGATAATAGGGCGGCTCATCTTGCTCCTGGTTTCTCCTCCTCTTGATGGTTTAATCTTATTAATGTGTTGATGGTGTGATGTGTAATGTTGTTCTGGTGCTTTTGGTCTGCAATATTTTTGATCTGTTGTGCTTGTGATATACATTGCTGGCTGGTTGATGGTCGGTTTCATGAGCTTTTGTTCTGGGTTTTTGTCGTGGTCTGATGTTAGGTTTAGTGCATGGTGCTCTCTCTTGAATTATGTCTGAGATTGTTAATTGATGTCTTTGTGCTGATGTTTGTACATGTTGTGTTGCTACTGCACCCCGTAGTCACTACTTCACATAATTTGCTGCTGATCTTGCTACTGCACTCCATGGATACTGTCAAAATGTTGCTACTTATGCATCCATACTGCTTACTGGTCGCTCCTATTATTGATGAGATTTACGGATCCTTCTGCTTAAGTTGAGCTGCTTCTGCTGTTAATTGTTGTCTTATGTATCTTCCTGCACCCATGTTGCCTTGATGAGTCTGTGTTGGTGCTGCTGATTGGCTGCTAATTAACATAAATTGAGTTGAGTGGATCCTGTTTTGATCTGTTACTGCTGGATGGTAGCTATTCTGTTATGTGCACTACCCATTGGATTTCTGCTGTTGTTTACTGACTTAGTAGTTGCTGGTAGACTATTTGTTGTGGCCTACTTTGTGTTGCTTCTGATTTCTACAATACAATGTAAGTAGTGTGGTGTTGCTGGTGATCTACTCCCTGCAAACTGTTGCTCTGATTGAAGATACTGAATCGCTGAGATTGCTATTTTCGATTTGGCTTCCTTATTCAACTTGTCATTGCTGGTTTTTTTTATTGTATAGCTTACATCATGTATAGCTCTTTTTTGCGGACTTTTGTTGGCTTTTGGCCTCTTATTCCTCGTGTGCACATGAAGAGTTGGGCAAGGAAATCCTTCAAAGAAGGTGGGTCTCGTTTCCACATTGATACAAATAAGGAGTTTGAGTTTTGCTGCCTTGATGTTTATTAGGTTTTTCTGGTGAATGAAAAAGTTTTTTATTTACCAAAAAAAAATAAAAATGTAATAATAATAATAGTAATAATAATAACAATAATAATAATAATAATAATAATAATAATAATAACAACAACAACAACAACAACAACAACAATAAAATTTGCTCAGAATAATCCCAACTATCACCCGTTGGCAAAAAATAATCCCAACTATCAATTAATTTTTGGAAAATTTACTTTTAAAAATCCGACCTTTGGGTCGTTCTCTTCTAAAAATCCGACCTTTTGATTATTTTCTAAAAATCCCACCTTTGCACCCCATCTTCACTTAAAGTACACAGCCCATTGTCTAACCTGAAGAATCTGTTAAAATGAATTTTATAAAAAAAGGTCGGATTTTTAGTAGAGAACAACCCAAAGGTCTGATTTTTAGAAGAGAACATTCCAAAGGTCGGATTTTTAAAAGTAAATTTTCCTTTTTTATAAAATTCATTTTAACCGGTTTTTCAGGTAGACAATGGGCTGTGTACTTTAAGTGAAGATGGGGTGCAAAGGTGGGATTTTTAGAAAATAATCAAAAGGTCGGATTTTTAGAAGAGAACAACCCAAAGGCTGGATTTTTAAAAGTAAATTTTCCATTATTTTTTAATAATCCCAACCATCCTTCGAATTTGATTAAAATAGACCCCCCTCCACAATGACCGGCTGCTGGAGGTTGCTTGGGCTATTTCTTTGTTTCTCCTTTTTCTTTTTCCTTTTTTTAAGTAACACCCGAATGTTCCTTTTTCCTTTATTGTTTTCGGTTTCGTATATGGGGTCGGAAATTCAGGGGTGTTACAGGTGGTATTAGAGCCATAGGTTCCTGTTTGAAACACGTGTGTTTCATTTGAATGTTAACGCAAAAAATTCTGTGTGAGTATGTGTTGATTTGGGTTTAGTGCATTTCACATGTTTGTACATCTTTAATATTATTGCAAATGTAAGTTACGTGGTTATGCGTATGATCTTTACAGTTATTATCGATGGTAGGATTGAACCCTAAATGATACTTAGAAATGTGGTTATTACATATTTTTATGTGTAAAAGTCATGATATATGCAAACATAAAGGTGGAAACTTGAAGTTTTTGTTAAGTTAGTGCACTTTGGAGATGAAGCCATAACAACAATGATTATATATATTGTATATATGGTTAGATTCAAATAAAATTGTGTGTATGCTATTGCGATCGATGATGTTTAAAGCTCCATATTTTAGTTGTGTATCCATATTATTTTAGACCGCGTGCTAGTCCTTTGATTTTGAAGGTGGGGCTTTGAGTATGCCGAGACATGATTAAAATTCATGTAAAAATAAGAGTAACTGTATAAGTATGATATTTAAATTAATCTCATAGGCATACCAATAAGGGTGATAACACAAGTGCAATTACTAAAAATCCAATACAACATTAATGTACAAAACAAATATAGGTTTGTGAGGATTTCATACTTGATCATATTGAAAAAGATGATGTATCTTTATTCTTTTATTCTTACAGAAAATAAATTAGCAGATATATCTACAAAGCCTATAAGTCCTAATTGCTTTGCATATATTCGTATGGAACTTGGAATGTTGACTAATGTTGCATTAAGCCATTAACTTAAGGGGAGTAAAGTTTTAATATATATTATGCATATGTTTAGGGAGAATAATTTAGATAATTACTCAAATAATTTGTATGAGTAAGTCACGTGAAAATTTTAATATGATTGCATGAGAAGTGTATGTGGGTATGTGTATTTAAGTATAATAACATATATTTAAGGGTTAAAAAAATTTAATTACAATGTATTTAAATACATTTAAAATATAGAATAGGATTTTAATTATCAAATTCTGTTAATTAATAAAGGCTTTTTAATTTTGTTAAACGAAATTTGTGGGTTTGAAAATAAAATTTGAGAATCAAACTACATTTTAAATTGGAAAAATTACCCAGAATAATACGATCTTTCACCTATTTTCCAAGAATAATACGAACTTTCAATTAACCACCAATAATACAAACTTTGACATGTATTTTCCAGTGGTATACCTTACCTGTTTACAACCGGTTCTACAGGTCAAATTACGACCATTGCTTCTCACAACATGTTGAGGAAGACCAAAAAAGGTTGTGCAGACATGTTCCTCAACATGTTGTGAGAAGCAACGGTCATAATTTGACCTGTAGAACCGGTTGTAAACAGGTAAGGTATACCACTGGAAAATACATGTCAAAGTTCGTATTATTGGTGGATAATTGAAAGTTCGTATTATTCGTGGGAAATAGGTGAAAGGTCGTATTATTCTGGGTAATTTTTCCTTTTAAATTTTAGTTAATGAATTTTGTCCTAATTCAGCTAGACTTAAATTACCCTCATGATTACACTCCCTCACGTTATTTAGTGAACACAAAAATCTAGTCCATATTCTGATTTCCTTCCCCATTAATTATTGTGTTTTCCCTAAGTTATCATTTCACACTTTATGGTTTTGACATCCAACGTACTTGTTTTCCTATTTTAAGCCTTGTGAACAGTCATTTCCAATACTCCTCCCAAAAATTCAGTCTTCTTGGTTTCCCTTTCAAGAAATCAATTTTTTCTTTTTTCAAAGCTTTTCAAAAACTCATTAATGTCACCAAAAAGAAAACTCACTTGATCTTCTACAAAATCTAAGAATGGCAAGTCGTCAAAGGCTTCAGGCCTTGAAACTTTTAACCCATCCACTCCCTTGCCACTTGCTTCTTTAGAGGTTCCCAAAACTTGCTTTGACAATCACACAGTGTTTGGTAGATGGATCGACACTTTCAAGCACCGATCGACAACTTACTCATAATGGTTTGAATTTGTGTGGGAAGTTGCTTCATACTCTTCTTATTAAAACTGTTTATTCTCGCAATTCTTCTTGCGCACTTATTACAGATTCTCATCTCATTTTGATCTGGAAAGTTGCAACTGTAAAAACAATTGATAATGCTTCTTTTCATTATATCTAATATGCGGTTTTGTAGTTCTCCTTTTCGTAACGTCGCTCTTTCTTATGCTAATTTGTAAACATTGGTCTTTGACCATTTTAATCTGCTCTTTGATTTAGAGGAAGTGGATTATTCTGGTCCTCAATAATAATATCTTCCCTTCTATTGGTATTTTCAAAGTTAATGGTAACTTTTCTATCTTGAACCACAAATCAAAGACCACACTATCCATTCTCGCCTCGAGTCCCTTGACTATGAGGTTAGTGAAATCAAACTGTTCGTCCTTGAGCGCTATGAAAAAGTTTCCGCTATAACCTTTATGCCAGATTCTTTTATGAAAGAGATGAAGGGGATGGTTGTTGAGGAATTGAATGAAGAAGAAGACGTGGAGGAAGAAAAGGTTGATGAAATGAAGGAGGAGGTGAACAAAGAGGAGATCGAGCATGTGAAGGAAGAAGTAGGGGAAGAAGAAGTGGAGGAAGAGAAGAAAGAAGAAGAGGTTGTTATATCCTTGTTGTTCAAACACCATCATGCACCACTTGTTGAGACTACACCTTCCCTTGGAAACCAAAGGCTGTTCAAATGTGACCCGACCCGAAACTGAAAGTTATATGACACGAAAATGCATTTCTTTTTGAGGCTTACCGAATCGACATTACCGGAACCAATTGTCAACCGAAAATGGGAAAACTAAACCCAAACTGCGACCGATTTTTATAATCTGACATACAACGATTAACTAAGATTACCCGAATCTAATAGTGATCAAACCAAGTCATATCCGATATCATGCTCGACCAGGCTATATTCGACTTAACCCGAACCAATCTTAATCGAACTGCTGTAAATCTGAACCAATTTCATACATAGAGGTGTAATCAACTCAAATTCTATCATCTTATTAGTTAATCTAATAAATCGATAGATTTTTTTATAAATTAAATTTTAAAAATACATAGTTTCATATATTTAGATATAATCAATGGTCAATGAAATTAATTAAAATATGATAGAACTTTTATTTTAATTTACTGTCAAACAAGTAAAAGGGACAAAGTAATAATTACTAATTGATTTACATTTTAACTATTTGCCTTAAGTAAAGAGAATCCTGTCATGAATTAAAAAATGAGTAGCAACTTAATATGACATTGACTTGATTTATAGTAATTAGTAATTCGTAGCCGAATATTACTTGATAAAATCGAACCAATTATTAACCGATAGCAACCCGAAACCGATTTACACTCGACTCGATCTTTAACCGACACTGAACTGATGCAAATCCACTACAAAAAATTTAATTTTTTGCGACATTGGATTTACTGGCATTAAATAGATGCCACAAATTCATATTTTTAGTGTAATTATTATTGGTTTATATTTTAAGTTCCACTATAAAGTGATTTAACGACACTTTATTTTGTCTTTAGTGGCATATATAATTGTGACTATATGTGTGAGGAAATGTCACTATATCATATCCCGCAAAAAAGCTTTATTTTGACTTTTTATTATACTGCTAAAGGGTCTAATGAAGTCACTAAATCCTGTATATATACTATAACAAAATTTGAAAGAGCGACATCTAGATAAAAGTCGCTAAATATATACCGCAAGCAAATTATGTTGTAGCGGCCCGAGAGGTCGAATAAGTGATAGACCCGACCCGAATGTAACCTGTCGTAACGAGCATCCGAAAAGCAACCAATCTTATATTCAAGGGGACCGAATGACACCCGGCAGAAATTGATCCCATCACCCAAATAACCATCTCTAGTGATATGAAAAACGGAGTAAATGACTAGCTGGAACGTGAATGAACGTGCTTAAAAGTCAACATGAAACCCTCCTCGGTCCTCATCATCACATTTCTGTAAACCCAAAATTAATATCCTCATCCACCCACATCCTTTTCTGTATTCATTTTCACATAAAAACAAATACTATGCCTTCTTACACCAGCTTGAATACATCTGGTTGGAACTACACAGACTCAGATATTGCCCAAAAATTCCTCTTCTTCAATGTCCTTAAAGACGGTCGCATTCATGTCTTCTTGCCTCCTGTTGTTAAAATCCCACCATCTTCCTACACCTCCTCTGATGTTTTAATCAAAGATGTGGATATCTCCTCGGATCTTTCGGTTCGAATTTTTCTCCCTTCCTGTACATCTTCAGGAGTTAAACTTCCGGTTTTTTTCTACATCCATGGCGGAGCCTACTGCACAGGGTCTGCTTTCTCAGAAGAGTACACACGCTTTGTTGCCGACATTACAGTTAAAGCTAATGTCATTTCAGTCTCAATCGAGTATAGTCTCTTCCCTGAGCGTAAACTCCCTGCCTGTTATGAGCAAGTTTGGGCTGCACTCCAGTGGGTGGCATCACACAATAACAGCTCTGGACCTGACCCCTGGTTCAATCATCACGCTGATCTTCACCGAATCTTTATCAGTGGGAATTCAGTAGGCGGAAATATGTCTCATTTTTTGTTAGCTAAAGTCGGGTCTTTGGGACTTCCTGGGGTTGCTAAGGTAGAAGGGATGATTCTGATTCATCCTTATTTTGCGGAGGGAGACGAAAATTGGATGTATATGTGTCCAAATAATGAAGGGCCTCAGGATCCAAGGATGAAGCCTGCTGTAGAGGATCTGGCTAGGATTGGATGTGATAAAGTGTTGGTAATCCTTGCTGAAAAAGATAGATTTGGATTGTATAATATTGGGGAGAATTATGTGGAGGAATTGAAGACTAGTGGATGGGAAGGGACAGTTGAGATAATGGTGAACGAAGGAAAAGATCATTGCTTTATGTATTCGGATCATTTGGATGCTCAGGCTGTAGCTGTTCGTAAAAGGATTGTTTCGTTCATCAATAATCAGGATTTTGAGTCTTAGACAATGTATTAGCTCACAAGTATCGTAATAAATGGTTCAATTGAAGTTTTGCAATGTGATTTGTAATCCATTGTTTTAATTGGTAAGATGAATTGAATCTTTTAATTGCAAATCAATTCCAATCTCATGTTGTTGATGTATAATTAATTGATTATATTATGAATAAATGGTTCTCATTAGCCAAGAGGACATCAAACTAAGATGGCATCAGTATTTCTCCCAACTACTAAATATGTCAAGGGGTCCTACAAAGGAAACTCGACAGACTTCGGACACACAAAGAACACGGGTTTGTGGGTCATTTGGTGACATAACCAAGGAAGAAGTAAGTGAAGCCCTCAAAAAGATGGGGAGATTTAAGGCAGTTGGACCGGATGATATCCCGATTGAGGTGTGGCGGAGCTTAGGTGATGAGGGCATTCAATGGCTTACTAATCTCTTTAATGCTATCCTGCGATCTAGTAAGATGCCGGAGGAGTGGAGGTTTAGCACAATTATCCCTTTGTTCAAGAAAAAGGGCGATGCACAGGAATGCGGGAATTATAGGGGTATCAAACTCCTAAGCCACACTATGAAACTGTGGGAAAGAGTTATTGAGAAAAGAATTAGACGGGAGACGGTGATTAGGGAGAACCAGTTTGGTTTCATGCCGGGGAGATCAACTACTGAGGCGATTCATATTTTGAGGAGGCTGATGGAAAAGTATCGGGAGCGAAAGAAGGATTTGCATCTCGTGTTCATCGACCTGGAGAAAGCATATGATAGCATACCACGAAGCTTCGTTTGGGATAGCCTCAAGAAAAGAGGTATTTCATCAAGATATATTGAGGTAATACAGGACATGTATGATGGAGTTTTGACCAACATTCAGACACCGGTGGGGCTAACAGAGTCTTTCAGTATTAGGGTGGGCCTACATCAGGGATCAGCACTTAGTCCTTTCCTCTTTGCGGTAATTATGGATGAAATCTCAAAATCCATCTGGGAAACCGTACCATGGTGTATGCTTTTTGCCGATGATATAGTATTGGCTGCAGAAACTAAGGAGGAGGCTAATGGTAAATTGGAGGAATGGAGGGAAGCCTTGGAGGGCAAGGGGATGCGCATAAGTCGCTCGAAGACTGAATACATGCGATGTAACTTTAGTGGGATAGAATCGATAGGGGAGCCAGAGGTGTCCATTAGGGGAGAAGCTGTTGCATGCACGTCCAAGTTCAAATATTTGGGTTCAATAATTCAGAACAATGGGGAGATTGAGGGTGACGTTGCTAACCGTATACAGACAGGTTGGCTCAAGTGGAGAGCAGCGACTGGGGTGCTTTGTGATAAAAGATTTCCTAATAGACTTAAAGGGAAATTCTACCGCGTAGCGATTAGGCCGGCTTTGTTGTACGGAACGGAGTGTTGGCCTGTAAAGAAGGCTTTCGAGCAGAGAATGGATGTAACAGAGATGCGCATGCTGAGATGGATGTGTGGTAAGACAAGGATGGACAGGATTAGAAATCAGGAGTTTAGGGAAAAGTTAGGGGTTGCACCTCTCTCTGCAAAGATGCGGGAGAACAGGCTCAGATGGTTTGGGCATGTGCAGAGAAGCACCCATGACGCCCCAGTGAGAAGGGTCGAACGCATCATAGTGGAGGGCAAGAGAAGCCGGGGAAGACCTAAGAGGACGTGGGAGGAGCAGATTAACAGCGACCTGCTCGAACTACACCTCTCTAAGGACCTGACCAGGGATAGAGCCACATGGCGGCGCCTTATTCATGTCCTAGATTACTAGACTAGTTTGATACTGTTATGTGACTTTTGTCATCGCTTTTCACTTCCATTTTTACCTATATCGCTTATAGGTTTTTTTTTTTTTTTTTTTTTTTTTTTTTTTTTTTTTTTTTTTATCCCTATGCTTGGCTAACGTGGGTGTAAGATGCAGGTTTTCGGATTTTTGCAGGTCCTATCCTTGAAGACTCCTCTAGAGCCGAAGGACTCTTATGACCGCCCTCTCCTTATGGGTATGAGACGCCGTCGACCTTCCTTCCCCAGACCCTGGCCATAGAGTATCTATGTGCGGGAACACTGGGTATGATGATGATGATGATGATGAATAAAAGACAATTTTAGTTGACTTTACGGCCCGTTTGGTTAGTGGTACTAAATAGTTGTAATGGGAATGATTTATAGTGTAAATTTTCATCAAAACTTTCATGTTATTAAATTTCCATTACCTTCTAATACCACCTCTCCCATTGGTAATGTATTGGAATGGATTTTATGAACAAAATGTGATGATTGAAGGTTGTCAAGCATGGCCATCAAGATAGCCAAAAATTTTTTTAACCTAAATTACACTAGTTTTTCATTCCCATTGCCACGATTTATTACCAAATGGACCGTTAGAGTATTTTGTAGCTTTGATATGGATGCAGATGCATTTAACTAATAACATTAATCTAATTCGCAACCGTTGCTTCTACGCAACGTACTAGGAGTACTTCCTTTGATTTTCAATTCAACCATCTTAATTAGATGTTAGTAAAAACATCATAAAGAATTTATTATTTAAATACAAGTAAATAAAGTTCAGCGGTTTTAAATTAGACTAAATTAATGACTTTAATCAAATAAAACTTCTATTTTTGTATTTTTTTTATAGAAGTAGATGTGTTCAAAAATGACCAGTCCCGAAACCCAATTCGAAGTAAATTCACCTAAATTTCTAGGTTTATCGAATTGGCATTACCCGAAACGTTGTTGTACGCAAACCGGTAGACAATTGAAAATGGGAAAACTAGACCCGAGCTGTAACAGATTTTTATAATCACACATAACCGTTAATCAAGATTACCTAACCTAATATTGATCAACCCGAATCATAGTTTAAACTGAACTCGATTCGGCTAAGACCGACTTGACCTGAACGAATTTGAAATCAAACTACCATAAACCTGAACTAATTTTAATCTAGAAGTATGATCGACTCATATTCAATCATCGTATTAGTTAATCTATTAAAGGGATATATATTTAAATAATTTAAATTTTATAAATACATGATTTAATATATATAGAGTTAACAATCAATGGTCAATGTTTATTTAATTACTTTTAATTCTATAAGATAAAAATTAATAGAACTTGCTAATTTCAAATTCCGGTTAAACAAGTAAAATTAATCAAATAATAATAATCAATAATTGATTTGCATAATAAGTATTTTGCTCTAAGTAATGGGAATCTTATCATCAATGAAAAAATGACTAAATACTTAATCTGATGATATTGACTCGATTGATAGTAATTAGTAATTCGTAGCCGAATTTTACTTGAAAAGTACCCGAACCCGTTCTGTACCCAGTAAAATCGAACCACTTATTAACCGATGATAACCCGAGATCGATTGACACTCGACACGAACTTCAACCGATACCAAAACGATGTCAACCCGATAGCTTGAATAACCGATCTTCAATCGAACCGTAGTTAACCGACTCGACATAAGTGCGACTCGTCGAAACACGCATCTGTAAAATAACCGATCTGAAATACAATCGAACTAGTTGACACCCTTCCGAAACTAGCCCCATCACCCAAATGAACACCTGTAGGAAAAAGTCAAACAATCTAAGATTGAACCCTTGCCAAACCTAAATAATAAAGAGCAAAATACAAAAACCTTTAGGTAAAAGGCAAACCATCAAGAACGACATCCTCGCAAGCCCAAAACGATTCAACGTAAAGATGTTATTGAACAAAAAAAAATGAGTTTTGTAGATTCATCAAATTCCGCAAGCACAAAATTAGTCTCTGTTGTGTTTGATGGAATGTCATACAGTGACTGGAAAAGGTCAATGATAATTGATTAAAATGCAAAAAATAAAATGACTTTTGTAGATGGTTCATTTACTAAACCTTAAGATGGTGATAAAGATGAAAGAGCATGGAATCTATAACTATTACTAAAATAAAACACTGGTGATGTCATCGTTTTTTAAATTTGCTTATGTGTCACTTTTTCAATAAAAATTTTCCCTCTAAAACTCAATGGTGATGTCATTGTATTTATTACTAATGTTTATATCTTTTGAATTTTTTATTATCTAATTTTTTTTTTGAAGATCACCTGTAGCTCATATTATTAAGAATCAAGATCCACCAAAGTTTGAAGACTTGGTGGGAAAGGAGCCATACAAATCTTTTCCATAGCATTGCCGGTATCCCACCTAGCAACCATATAGGCTACAATATTGCCATGCCTACGAACAAAACTACACATGAAATTAGCTGGACTACATCTCAGTTCTAGAATTGAATTTAGTACAACATGCAAAAAAGTAATACCATCCTCCATGTTATTGATCAAATGCAACACCGTGAGGGAGTCACCTTCCAAATGCACTGACTCATAGCCCAATATCCTCGCCACTTCCAAACCAAACAAAGCTGCAACTGCCTCTGTAATTGGCACACTCCAATTCGCCAAAATGTTGCGGGTACTTGTGAGAATCACCTCTCCTTGTGCATCACGAAAGACAATGCCCAGACCCCTTCTGCAATTAGCTCCAACGTGAGCGTCAAAATTGATCTTAATCCACCCTTCACTAGGTGGATGCCATCTTTGGAACGAGGACAGACGAGACACACCAGCTGGCCTAAGTTTCTAATTATAGAGCTGGTACTCAGCTATCATTTTTGACAGAGCAGCTGAGAGTTGAACCACATCACATGGTGCCTGCTCCATCACCATCTTATTTCTACAAATCCAGCCAGCCCACAGACATGGGCCAATAGAGTTGAGTTCCTGATTTGAAGCATGAGCCAGAATCCATTTGAAACAGTCCAAGAAAAGAGTACGAGGAGCATCCTGTATCAGACGATGGCAGGGGTGGGAAGACCACAGCTGTTGATTTACCTGACAATCGAGAAGGGCATGACAAACTGACTCTGAATCTCCATTACACCTTGAACACATCGGAGATTGGGTCATATGACGGTGGTGTCGGATCTCGTTGACAGGAAAAGAATTGCGACACGCACGCCAAAGAAAATGTTTGAGCTTAGGTGGCCACGGGAGGTTCCATATCTTTTTCCAAATATCATCAACATTTGCAGGAATCGTCGGCCTGGATGTAGGGCACAAACCAAGTCGATTGCCTGACCTCACATTGTAGTTTCCATCCTTTGAAGAGCACCAAAACAGCCTATCAGTAGCATTTGAGTTAATAGGAATAGCAAGAATATTTTCCACAGTGGGGCCATCAAATATGTTATGCAAAGAATCAATCCTCCACCTACTGTTGTCATGGTCAATAAGATGCCAAACCAACAAGTCTCCTGATTGCCCATCGATTATATGTGGTTCCACAAAACGCTCATCAGCCAACACGCCACCCTAACCCCTCAATAAGTAGAGATTTAGCACCCCACATGCTTCTCCAAGAATAACTCGAGTCAAAACCCCTATTAGCTTCAAGTGGGTTTGAGTGTTTAAAGTATCAAGCTTTAAAAATGGAGTATAACAGATGATTGTCTTCATTGTGCAACCTCCACATCTGCTTTGCTAAGAGAGCCTGATTAAACACTTTAAGATCACGAAAACCCATGCCCCCCATACTCTTGGCTCGACAAAAATCCGTCTAGTTGTGCCAATGAGTTTTACGTTAATTACTTGAAGAGCCCCACCAAAAACGAGCCATCATGGAATGGATCTCATCAATAATCCCATCTGGTACTCTAAAGATGCTCATCATATATGCTGGAATTGCTTGGACCACATCTTTGAGTAAAATATCCTTCCCGGCTCTAGACATTAATCGTTCTTTTCAACCCTGGATCTTTTATTATCTAATTATTTTGATTTTTTTACTTTTTATTATCTAATTTCAATATTGATTGATTTTTTACTTTTTAGGTCATATCATTTAATATATTAGTAAATCATATATTTTATTTTATTTTCTTACAATTATTTATAAAATCATTATAATGTTAAAACAACAGTCATAAATTTTTAATCTTTTATTCAAACAAATATGTCAAATAAATTAATAAAACTGTGCATCGCACGGGCATTATCTAGTAGGTGTAATAATATGGAACTTTTTTTTAAGCTTATTTTCTAAAGTAATTGGAAAAATATCTCCCCAAACTATTTTGGAAACTAAGCTTCTTGCACTAAACCGCTACTTGAAGTAGCGTTTTTGTCTTGTCGAGCATAACAAATTTTTTTTCTAGTAAAATACCCAAACCGCTACTTGAAGTAGCGGTTTTGGGTCACAATTTTTTTAAAATTTTTTTAAGACTTTGTACTCGATTGATCCACATGATTGATTTCTCGGGCGATTCCTCGTCACCGGGAATTCAGACTCTACGGTGACCGGAATATTATTCCCGGTTGAAGGCGACGATAATGTGTCGGAGGAATTCGAAACGGTTTCGACAAGTATTTCAGAGCCTATGAGGGTGTGAGATTGTTTTGAGTAAATTCGATGAATAGTTAGGATTTTTAAAAAATAATCGATAGTTAGCATTATTTTTGGCCAATGGATGATAGTTGAGATTATTCTTGGCAAAATTTCTAAATAAAAATAAGCCATAATTGCTTGTTGACAACAATGAGTTAACCACTCTGACAGGGAAAAAACGCTTGATATACTAGTCTAAACAATAAAGTAATATATTGAAAAATGCACAAACTCAGTAATTAGCAAAGAAACAGGCCTCACGGTCTTCAAGTTCTATATTTCATATTGACTATTGAGTTTACAACACTTCAATTATCAACCAATAGTACTTTTTAATAGTTTAGTTGTCTTTATCATTGAAAACAAATGCTTTTACAATCATAAATTTTTTTTGTGTATTCATTGTTTTTTTTAGTCTTATTATTTTGTAACGCATTACTATTTATGCTTATATTACTTATTTTTATATTTGTTGGTTTTGAATTAATCAGTTATTTGGGTGTTATATATTTTCTTGCCATTTCAAGATGATAATTAATTGTTTTATAGACTTTTATGTGGTTCTTTGGAGGAATTATAGTTCATTAAAAATATCCTATTCATTGTTTGTGAATTTTAGAAGATCATATATGAGATATTATATAGATACAAATACATAGTTTTTTTACTATGCAAAATTTAAAAGACCACAAGCATGGGCGGACCCAATTAAGTGACAAGGGGGTACAGTTGTACCCCCAGATTGAAAAAAAAATTTCAGAAAAAAAAATTAAAAAAAAAAATTAGGAATCCTATGCTAACAGACAAAAGAGAAAACAAAGGGTCAAATGAAGAAACCCTCATTCCTGCTGTCTCTCTCACTCTCTCACTCTCTCGGTTCTGTTCATCTCCTTGAAACCTCAACTCTGTAAATCAGCATTCAGCAAGCTGTTCCACTAATTATCCATCTTCTACAATAGTATTGGTGTTATACTCTTTCTCTACTGCCAAATCGTGGTTCTGGACATCAGTGAGTTATTTTACTGAAATTTTGATTTTTTTTTTCTGAAGTAATTTCGTTCAACATATGGTGTATTCGATTTTCAATTGAGGTTTTATTGGTAGGATTACTAGGATAAACTAACCTGATTTTTATTCTGTACTTTTTATCTCTTAACCTGCCATTAGTTAGGATACTCGTTGCTCAAACTCGAAAAGTTGTTTTGAAAATTTTAATTTAAAAAATTCCATTTTTGCTCGTTGTCTTTTAAAAATCTCACATTTCGATTATTTTTTAAAAATCTCACATTTCGATTATTTTTTAAAAATCTAACCTTTATGCTAGTTTTTCTCTTAGTAATTCGACATTTTGGTTTTTAATTTGTTTAATGTTAAATGTTGCAAGTAACTTAACGAGGTCAGTACTTTGAGCAGTATAAAGGTTGAATTTTTTTTTAAAAGAGAATGAGAAAGAGTGAGATTTTTAAAATTAGATTTTTCATTTGTTATTTCTAAACATGTTTGTGTTAGTTATATTTGAAGGACTTAACATACTGTATTGGAAATTTTTCACAAAATTTAAGAAGCATTTTTCAAAAATTTATCTTTTTTTTCTTGGATTTTGTTGGATATTTAGAGAGGTAGGACATTATCCAAGGCTTAGAAGCGTGTTTATAACATTGTCTAAGCAAGAACATAACAACGGAACGAAACGAGAACAAAACAAAGCAAAACAGGCCGCTCGACCAGGTTGCTCGTTCGAGCAACATAGTGCTCGTTCGAGCACACCTATGCTCGTTCGAGCATGTTCCTCCGGGTTGGTCAGAATGCTTCTGTTGTTGTTTTTGGCATTTGCTCGTTCGAGCACCTATAGTGCTCGTTCGAGCACTTAGAGAATTTCGCGTCAGAAAGTCTCTGGAAACTGTTTTGCATCATGCTCGTTCGAGCACCTTATGTGCTCGTTCGAGCAACTCTGAAACAGTGTGTTATTTCGTGAATCTAAGCTATGCTTCGTGAAGACTTGTGTTGTTATGGATGGGTGTTTTACTTCATTAAAACACTCTAAATGCCTGGTAACCACCAAGCATGGATTGGATGAAGACATGTGACTCTTCACACTCTATAAATAGGTGTGGGCACATGCATATCAAATAACTCTTAACATTTTGATAGAAATTCTGATTTCTATTGTTCTTTCTCTCATTTCTCTTGTTTCATTGAGAAGAGTAATTAACTTCTCTTTTGTTTTTCTGATTTTATTTTCTCTATAAACTCTTTGTTGTTTAGATTAATCGGTGCGTACTCATCGGTTAATGTGGTTGATTGTATCTCGTTGTGAATATCCATCATCGTAACCCAAGTACCTTTGTGGGGGATATATCACAAAAGGAAAGTTTCCATACGCCTTGAACCTTTTATCAAGATTTCCGGTGACCATTGTGTTGCTTCTCTATGGTGTTCATCTTGTTCGTGGTTCATTCTTTGAAGAAGATCATTGCCATAAACACAAAGGCTTATATACATAGTATATAGTAGTAGTGTAGTGTAATTGTAATTTACAGCACTTTCCTTTTGTACATCTTATAACAATCTTTTGTGATATTTCTGAAAATATGGCAAGTGTGAAAGATCTTACTTCAAACTTTATGAAGTTAGACAAGTTTCTGGGTGTGGAGTTTCGGAGGTGGCAAAAGAAGATGCAAATCCTGTTGACCTTCCTCAATGTCTACTATGTCATTTCCACTCCAAAACCGGAAGAGAAGGAGGATGAAACTCTAGAGGAGGCTAGAAAGAGGAACAAATGGGAGAATGATGACTTTATATGTCTTGGACATATTCTTAACGGTATGTGTGATTCTTTATTTGATATTTACCAATTTCATGAGTCCGCCAAATTATTATGGGATAGTTTGGAAGATAAGTATATGGCGGAAGATGCTAGTTCTAAGAAGTTCTTGATCACTAATTTTAATAATTATAAAATGTTGGACAACCGTCCTGTTATGGATCAATTCCATGAGTTACAACGCATTATAATAACATGAAGATGCATGACATATCTATGGATGAAATATTTATTGTTTCAAGTATCATAGATAAGTTACCCAATTCTTTGAGGGATGTGAAACATGCCCTCAAACACAAGAAGGAAGAGATTTCTCTTGCAGGACTTGCTCAACATCTCCAAATTGAGTCAAGTTTGAGGGAACTTGAAAGTTCCAAGGGAGATAATCCCAATCTTTCATCTGTAAACATGGTGATAGATGATTCTAATGCCACTACAAGTGGAGACAAGAAGAGGAAACCACAACACCCTAAGGGTAAAGGCAAGAACAAAGTCAATGACAATGTTTGTTGGGAGTGTGGTAAGCCCGGATATCGCAAGAAAAATTGCTTTGTGCTTAAGAATAAACTTAAGAAGATGAAGGGTGGTGCTTCGTCAAGCAACAACCCTCCTCCTACTAAAGGTAATCTTGCAATTTTGGATGAAAATTCTAATTTGAATGTTTCTTCCATGGATTCTAATGTGAATGTTGTGCAGGATGAAGACATGTCGTGGTGGGTCGATTCGGGGGCCGCTAGACATGTGTGCAAGAGTAAACACTGGCTCACAACGCTTCACGATGTTGTGGATGGAGAAAGTCTCTACATGGGAGATAACTCGCCTATCAAAGTCCTTGGCAAAGGACAAGTGGAACTCTTGTGTACATCGGGGAATACATTGATCCTTAGGGATGATTATTATGTACCCGATATTAGTAGGAATCTCGTCTCCGGTCCAATCTTAAATAGATTAGGATATAAGCTTGTATTCGAAGCCGATAGATGTATTATAAGTAAGGGTAATATGTATGTAGGGCGTGCCTATTTATGTTGTAACTTGTTTAAACTCTCTTTGTCATGTACATATTCTAATGTTATATGCAATGTTAATTCGCATGATGATTTACATTATTTATGGCATCTTAGATTGGCACATGTTAATTTTGGTAAAGTTTCATTTATGTCTAAGCATGATATGATTCCTATGTGTGAACAAAAATCAGTAAATTGTAAAACATGCATGCTTAACAAGATCACTAAGACACCTTTCAAAGTGTAGAAAGAAAATCTGAAATTTTAGATCTTGTACATACTGATCTTTGTGATTTCCATAGCACACCATCTTTAGGCAATAAAAGATATGTTGTTACTTTTATTGATGATTATTCTAGGTTTTGCTATGTTTATCTTTTACATTCAAAAGATGAGGCACTTGATTTCTTTAAGATTTACAAGAATGAAGTTGAACTTCAGATTAATGGTAAACTTAAGAAATTAAGGACCGATAAGGGAGGAGAATATTATGATCCTCAATATTTCCAATCAATGGGAATTATACATGAAACTACCGCCGGTTATGCACCACAGTCAAATGGTGTGGCGGAAAGGAAGAATAGAACTCTTCAAGAAATGGTTAATTCCATGTTGTCATACTCTAATTTGAGTGACGGGTTTTGGGGAGAGGCAATGTTGACCGCGTGTCACATCCTCAACCGGGTTCCAAATAGAACCAATAAGGAAACTCCTTATGAGTTATGGTACAAATGAAAACCAAACTTAAGTTATCTTAAAGTTTGGGGGTGTCGGGCTATTGTTAGAGTACCCGGACAAAAGAGAAAGAAACTTGGTGAACGAGGCATTGAATGCATCTTTGTAGGTTATGCTAATCAAAGCAAAACCTATAGGTTCTATGTAATAGAACAAAACGACTATATTGCGATTCATTCGATAATAGAGTCAAGGGATGCGATTTTCGATGAGAATCGTTTTTCATCGATTAGTAGACAACGAGATCTACGGATTAGTACCAATGACGATGATGTTGAATTCGAAAATATTCAACATGAAAACCCGAATGAAAACGATGATGTTGATGAGAATCAACAAAACATCGGACAAGAAACTCCCGATGATGTGGAAGAAATTCCTAGGAGGAGTAAAAGACAACGGAGACCAAAATCCTTTGGTTCATATTTTCATGTATATTTGGTTGAAGGTACTCGAACCGATATTCAATCAAGTTTTCCATATTTATTTAATCTGGAAGGAGACCCGTTGACATATAGCGATGCTATGGCTTCTCAAGACAGTGCGCTTTGGAAGGAAGCAATTAATGATGAGATGGACTCAATCATGGGTAATAATACATGGGTTTTGGTAGATTTACCACCGACTTGGAAACCGATTGGTTGCAAGTGGATCTTCCGTAAGAAGATGAAAATAGATGGAACTATAGATAAATTCAAGGCCCATTTAGTGGCACAAGGTTTTAGACAAAAACCTGGTATCGATCATTTCGATACATATGCACCTGTTGCAAGGACAACCACCATTCGGTTGTTGATAGCTTTGGCTTCGATACACAATCTAGTGATTCACCAAATGGACGTTAAAACTGCGTTTTTGTATGGTGAACTAGATGAAGAAGTGTATATGAAACAACCCGAAGGGTTTGTTTTGAAAGGACATGAAAACAAGGTGTGTAAACTTGTTAAGTCGTTGTACGGACTAAAACAAGCACCGAAACAGTGGCATCAAAAATTTGATGAAACGATATTGTCCTTTGGATTCAAATTGAATCAAGCGGATAAATGCGTTTATAGCAAATTTGATGAGCAAGGCGACGGAGTCATTATATGTCTCTACGTTGATGATATGCTCATTTTTGGTACTGATTTAGTACGGGTTCAAGAGACAAAAGAATTTTTGTCAAATTCCTTCCAAATGAAGGATATGGGGGAGGCCGATGTGATCTTAGGCATAAAGATCATTAGAGACGGCAATGGAATCAAATTAAGTCAATCTCATTACATTGAGAAAGTACTTAAAAGATTCAATATGTTCGAGTCAACTCCTATCTCGACCCCTATGGATCCACATGTCAAATTATTTAGACATGATAAAGAACCAGTTTCGCAATTATCATATTCAAAGATAATTGGATCGATTATGTATGCGATGACTTGTACTAGACCGGATATTGCGTTTGCGGTTGCAAAATTGAGTAGATTTACTAGCAATCCGGGTCCGCATCATTGGAATGCGATTAGGAGAGTATTAAGATACTTGAAGGGTACCTTAGATCGTGGTATCATTTAAAGTGGAGAACCTCCAATTTTGGAAGGTTATTCCGATGCGAGTTGGATCACTAATGAAGAAGATAATTCTTCAACAAGTGGTTGGGTGTTTGTTTATGGGGGAGGAGCCATTTCATGGTCTTCTAAGAAACAAACGTGCATCGCTGATTCCACTATGGCTTCCGAGTTTATTGCGCTAGTATCTGCGGGGAAGGAAGCGAAATGGTTAAGGGATCTCATGTTTGAGATACCCATCTTACCAATGCCTATAGCACCGGTGGCAATTCATACAGATTGCAGAACGACATTGGCGAAAGCTTATAGTCAAGTGTATAACGGTAAATCCCGTCATATTGCTCTTAGGCATAGCCTAGTGCAAGGGCTTATCGTTAATGGGGTCATAACTCTTGATTATGTGAACACTAAGTTCAATTTGGCTGATTTCTTTACAAAAGTCATGAGTAAGGATTCAATTGAACAAGCGTCAATTGCAATCGGTTTACGCTAAAAAATTCATCTAGAAAGCCCAATTCACACACGAGTAACATTGTGTCTGAATTCAATGTGGTGAAATTCTTTATGGATTTTGTAAGCAACAAAGTTTAATGACCCATCGTTGCTTTGGACTGTGAGGAGCCCTTGAAAGTTCTCAAGGCCAAGAGTAGAAGAGCTTTTGGTGATATCCATTCACGGGGATATATTTTACGTAATGAGAACCTACCTATATAAGTTTGAAGTGTGGCCGCTTCAAGTAGTCAAGATTAGCGTATCGACTATGATAAACTTATGAATAGATATGGACACGGCCGTTATAATGTATCAAGAAACGACAAAGCGTTAGTTGTTCTGTGTGTACTTCATCTTTAAATGGTCAGATGTGTTATGTGATTCAATCCGCAGGGACATCATCATTTCACGATCATTTGTCAAGCGTGTTGTACTAGGTGTTCAATCCGCAGGGACATTAGCATTGATGCATGGAATGTGATTATGAGATCAGTTTTTGAGAAAGGGAAAGAAATGTCCTAAAGGCTCTAAATGGGGGAGGATTGTTGGATATTTAGAGCGGTAGGACATTATCCAAGGTTTAGAAGCGTGTTTATAACATTGTCTAAGCAAGAACATAACAACGGAACGAAACGAGAACAAAACAAAGCAAAACAGGCCGCTCGACCAGGTTGCTCGTTCGAGCAACATAGTGCTCATTTGAGCACACCTATGCTCGTTCGAGCATGTTCCTCCGGGTTGGTCAGAATGCTTCTGTTGTTGTTTTTGGCATTTGCTCGTTCGAGCACCTATAGTGCTCGTTCGAGCACTTAGAGAATTTCGCGTCAGAAAGTCTCTGGAAACTGTTTTGCATCATGCTCGTTCGAGCACCTTATGTGCTCGTTCGAGCAACTCTGAAACAGTGTGTTATTTCGTGAATCTAAGCTATGCTTCGTGAAGACTTGTGTTGTTATGGATGGGTGTTTTACTTCATTAAAACACTCTAAATGCCTGGTAACCACCATGCATGGATTGGATGAAGACATGTGACTCTTCACACTCTATAAATAGGTGTGGGCACATGCATATCAAATAACTCTTAACATTTTGATAGAAATTCTGATTTCTATTGTTCTTTCTCTCATTTCTCTTGTTTCATTGAGAAGAGTAATTAACTTCTCTTTTGTTTTTCTGATTTTATTTTCTCTATAAACTCTTTGTTGTTTAGATTAATCGGTGCGTACTCATCGGTTAATGTGGTTGATTGTATCTCGTTGTGAATATTCATCATCGTAACCCAAGTACCTTTGTGGGGGATATATCACAAAAGGAAAGTTTCCATACGCCTTCAACCTTTTATCAAGATTTCCGGTGACCATTGTGTTGGAACAAATCTTCTCTACGGTATTCATCTTGTTCGTGGTTCATTCTTTGAAGAAGATCATTGCCATAAACACAAAGGCTTATATACATAGTATATAGTAGTAGTGTAGTGTAATTGTAATTTACAGCACTTTCCTTTTGTACATCTTATAACAGATTTTTCTATTTTTATTTAAAAAATCTTTAGATGACAACATTATCTTTGAATTTTTCACAATTGACTTGCATGAGTTGGTCAGAATATTTGAAAAAATTTTCGCCCATCGTTTGTGATGCTAGAGACTTTGAGTTTATTAGGGTTCATTCCTTCAAGTGTCATATGACTGCCCAGCGCAAGTATTTTTATTTTTATTTTTAATATGGGATAGGTTGATGGGAGGGGAGGGCTAGGTGAGATTCGATGGCAAGACCTCGTTTGGAATTCCTGGGTCCGCCACTGTATGACGTTCGTGTTTTGTACCCCCAGTTTGAAATTCCTTGGTCCGCCACTGACCACAAGTGTGCAACCTTATACGTCCAATTTTGATGGTAGAGGTAGTAGAGGTGACAATGTTTTAGGATCATCATCATCATCATACCCAGTATTCCCGCACATAAAGGTGACAATGTTTAATTAGGATAGTTCTCTTTGCGTCGGAAATACTCTTAATATGTACTTTAATTGATTTTATAATATATATTAGTTTGTATTATTTATGACTTTAAATTAATCAATTACTGTAAAAATTTATAATTTGGCCGATTATATTATTGGTTTCACGGTAAGATAGTATTTTCAATTTCATAAGAACAAATTAGCATGTTTGATTTTTAAAAGAGCCTAATCCAATCAGACGTATTTTTATTTGAGTTCGATCCGACCCTTGTCCATTTTGACAGTAACGGTAAAAGTATTTGTGAATCATTAGTTCATTTTTAGCTAATTTGATGAGTTGTTTCATTTGAATTTAACACTTAAGACTTATATGATCAAAACAATAATTTATTTTATTTTTTTGTTTTTGTAAATTTTTAATCGGTGGAATAAAATTTAACATAATCTATGACTTGTACTTATTAGGTATTTGGAAAACGTCCGTTGACTATCATTCGCTGGGTTTTTGGAACAACTAAAAGTGTTAGCTATTTCGTTAGTTTTTAAGCTTATAAGTTTGTTTGTAGAGAGGTATTTGGTAAATTAAGTATTGATCTTTGACTCTTTATTGTATTCGAGAAAAATGAATTAAAAAGAGTGAAAAATCAATGAAAATAGCCAACAAAACTAGTTATTCATTTTAGCTCAAAACCTAACACTTTAGCTGGCTGAAAAGCCGTTTTAGTGACTTTTTTTTTTATATATTTATACATTTAAAAAAAATTGATTACATGATATGCTGAGTTGAATGAAAAAGTAATTGAGAATAAACATAGGATCTTACTTGAAAGTGTGTTACTCAGGCCTGTTTTAGTTTTTTTATTAGCCTACGGGCAAGATTAAAAATAGGGGCTCTTGTCACTTTTTTATTAGAACAAAAAAAGAGCAATAAGGGTCCTTATCGCCCTTTCAAATATTATAAACAAATTAAATTTACAATTTCAAATATGTAGAGATGGAAGAGTTCCATTTGTTTTTGAGAAAGATGCATATAAATCTTTCTCATCTAATGTACTTGTCATACAATTTATTCCTTTACCAATAATATCCCACTACAACTCTTAATTTTTTTCTTTTTATTTTTATATTTAAATTTAAACCTACCAATTTTTTGAAAAATGGGGCTCTAGGCCTTTTCCCCACCTACCCCTGGCTAGTCAAATAATAAAAAATTTGAAAAGTCCAGGCCGAGTCATAGGTCGATTTAAAAATGATCCGGGTACCCGATAATGACCCGGTTAACACTTAGTATATATATTCATATTTTTATAAAATTATAATCTGACAAGTATATTTGTGACTCCCTCCATTCCTTTTTGTTTTTCCACCTTACTAAAACGGGCAATTTTATAAGTTTTTCCACTTTAGAATACTTTTCATTTTTGGAAAATTTTCATCCCACTTTTACCCTTTAAAACCCCACTTTCCTTACTTCACACTACTATTTAATTATTTTCTCTCTCATACTTCCAATACAATCATTACATTACACTATTATTTAATTATTGTTTCTCTCCATACTTCGAATAAAATCATTACTTCCTACTATTATATAATTAAAATGATACCCACTATCACCAAAGATTCCACTTTTCTTAATCTTGGTGAAAAACCCAAATAGGAACATCAAAAAGGAACAGAGGGAGTATTTGATAAACATATTACCTCCAAAACAGGTGAATTAAATATTTTTCTTTTTTTTTTCTGCAAAAGTTAACTATCAAATATTATAGATATTACCCTTTGTTATAAAAAATTTATCGATTTTCCTAACATATGTACCTGATGCATAAATCTTGTTACAAAATTTGTCGAAATGGAATCTTTAATATTCTCTAAAATTGCAATTATAATAAATCTTTAGAGGAATATATGATTTGATTTCAACTAATTTAGCTATGAAGTTAGAAAAACCAAAATTTTACAGATTGATTGTTTAAAAAAAATTGTATAATTATTTTAAAAATAAATGTTAAAACGGATTATATGAAAATTTTCTGTATATTTAAAAGAGTAATAAATGATAGTCCCTCCTATTCACCATAGGAGTCCCATTTGGCTTTTCACGAATTTTAAGGAGAGTCAAATGGGACCACATGTGTAAGAGAAAAATGTAGAGTTTTTGAATTTTTATAGGTGTAAAATGGGTTAGTAGGTATAAAGTTGTAAAAAAAGTTAAGTTTAGTAGGGATAAGTTGGTAAAGTTAACATACCAAAAATAAAAATGAGTCATTTATGATGACTTGACCCAATAAGGAAATGGGACTGTAACACCCCGAGATTTCCCGACTTAATTAATTAATATCTTAATAACTTTTAGGGATTTCATAATTATATTATATTAATTCTCAAGTAGTTTAATAAGTTTCGTTTGTAAACGAATTTAAATATTAACGTATGTTCATATTAAAAATACAACTACGACTTCTAAATTAAAGAGGTTCGAATCAAATTATTATTTTATTAAAATGTGTGGGCACATGAAAACGAGTTTTATAAGTGGGCATTTCAATAAAGTAAATCTAGGAATAATAATAAAAATAATAATAATAATAATAATAATAATAATAATAATAATAATAATAATAATAATAATAATAATAATAATAATGATAATAATAATAAAAATTCATATTAATAATAATAGCCATGATAAGAGTACTCATATTTCATAAACCCTAGCAGGAGCCGTCATTTTCATTTTCTAAGACAAAACCCATATCTCTTCCCTCTCTCTTACATGAACCATTCCAATCTCCTTCACCTTTGAGCAGCTGGCAGCCACCAGGAGCAACCAGCCGCGCCTCCTCCTTGCCACCGGCGTCTGGCGGCACCACCAAGGCCCAAGACAGCAGCCCCCGCGCCTCCCCTACAGCCGGCCAGCAGCTGTCCCGGCCATTTGGGCTGTCCTCCACCACCATAATCATCTCCTTCTCCCTCTTCTCTTATTTTTCCCATTGTAAGACATAACTTCTTATTTTATGAGTCATTCCTTCTTTTTTTTAATTGATTCTCTAGTTTTAATTTGAGTTTTATTAAGTGTTTTGAATAACAGATTGATTTTTGTGTTAATTTCATGAATCTTTTTGTGGGTGAGAGTTTGAATGGTAAATTGAATATATTTATGAATTAGGGTTTGAAGTGTTATTGGAAATTTTGGGTTGTGTGTTAATTGTGTGTATTATGTCTTTGAATCTTACTACGAATACTAATTAAAGTTGTTTATTTTTTTAATATTAAATAAGTTAGAGTTTTGTTTGGGATTGAACATGATATCTTGATTTTTGTTATAAGTTTGATTATTATGGAGAATTGAAAATAGAGTTTTGTTTTGGTGTTAATTTCATTGAATCTTAGTATGGGTAGTAGTTAAATGTGATGTTTTTGAACATGAATTGATTAAGGTTTGATTTTAGGATGAAATTGTTGATAGTATGTGCTTTTATGTTACAATAGTGGTGTGATGATTGAATTGGATAATCTTATAAATTGTCTTAAGACTTAGTTTGGTTGATTAGGATGTGTTGGTGACATTTTTGATGGGTATAGCTGTTAGCCCACATAAGTAGTGGCTATTTTTGTTTATGTACCATTAATTATAATCATGTAAGTGGAAATTTTGATATCTAGTGTTGTGAATGAAATGATAATAATAATTACTAAGAAAGATTAAGGTCGCGATTGTCATTAATGAAAGTATTGTCGTGGTTATAGTCGTTTGATGAGGTGGTTAGTTTTGAGTTTGGTTGTTATATTGATATGTTCAATTGTGATGCTAAATTATACGACTTTGACCCAAGTTATACAAATCGTTATTAAGTCGTCAAGCTACAAATTTAATTTACTCGTAATCGTTTTACTCTAAAACCTTGGAAAGGTAGCAAGTCTTTGCTACCATGAGTCATATGATTTATATTAAGTATAACTTTCTATGTTATGTGTTCTTAAGCCTTTCCATGGATAGTTTGGTTATGACGCCCAAGTGTATGGTTGCGTCCTTGTCACTTGAACACATTTCGATATAGAATTTGACTAAAATTTAACATTATGGTTTGATTGAGATTGATGGTGTAGTTCATGTGTGAACATGGATTGAATTTATTGCATAAGTGCGTTTAGAATGCGTATTAACTTGAATCGAAACTTTTTTGACTAATTGTGTACTTGTATGAACTCAGTGCTTCTTAAATGATGTGAAGTAGGCTTATTAGTCTTATTGTTAACGTGTATAGGTGCCCGGTTCATAAGAGGGACTTAAGAACCTCCTTCGAAGTGACTTTTGCGACTTATTATCTTGCAATTGCAGGTAAGTACACGCAGGAGTTAATTTTTGTACTTGAATATGATTTCTCTGCGTAGCAATATTATACGAGCTATGTTGGATATGAACTGCTATTAAATATTGTTAAGTTAGTGCTACAAGTGGGAATCAGTCGTAGACATAGTAGAGAATGGGTTCTGATATAGCAAGATTTGAATGTTGGATTGTATGAGATTGAAATGAGAATAAGTCCCCTTATTTGAAGGGACATTAAGTTGGATATTTACTGTGACTCCACTGGATTGGTACCCCAGCTGGATTAGTTCCCGGAGGCATGGACCGTCTATATATGGTCGCTGTACGGGGGTATGATCATACTTTGCCATTGGGCGCCGGCATGGCCGTCACCGTCCTTGGCTGAGGTGTTTCCATGTGGGTCTTGCAAACCCCAATATGGTGGCCTCTAGTCACATAAGAAGATATATAAGAGCAATTGAAGAGATAGAAGACGGTGAAGAAATTGAGAAGTATATTGAATTGAGAAATGGATGGAGTAGAGGTTTACACATTTGGATACATTCCTCACCTTGCTTTGTCGAAATCGTTTATTGGTTACGTATGTAAAATTTATTGTTAGTTACTGACGTGTACTGTCTGTTTCCTTGTTGATGGCTTGTCTTTGATGGCCCTGCTATGACACGTTGGTCTATGACTTTACGTTGAGCAGTGGGGGTATCATAGATAGCACTTGCAGGTTTTTTTTTGGAGTTTATTTGCATTGCATACGGGGGAATTGAGTGAGAATCTCGACACGTGCCATGTTCTAACCTTTTTGACGCTTCATGTGTTATGAATTGTAATTGAGTATGTTTTTGGTTTGAGGCGCGCCCTCCTTTTGATGTAATTTGTTCCGCTGCAAATATTTATTTCGTTTTATATTTCGTTAAAGCATCTTGAAAGGGCTTGTATAGCTGGTTATGTTTTCGGAAAACCCAAGTGTTTACATGGGAACCACGATCCATGCTCAGCATGTCGACAGAGGTTTTGGCGATGACCATTCCGCCGTGATTTTGTTACAAGGCTATTAATGCTTCTTCTCATGACGGTTCAATGTTGTTGATTCTTTTGGTGCGTTCAAATTTAAGGCAGATGCTGCCGAAATTTCCGTAGAATTTTATTTGAAAGTTTTTCTATAACCTCTTTAATCAAACTTAAACTTTATCCTCTTTATTTTAAATGTAACACCCGAATTTCCTCCGTTCTCTTTCGGTTTTGGTTCCGTTCAGAGGGTCGGAAATTCAGGGGTGTTACAGGGACACCAACGAAGAAGAAATAGTCTAGATGATGAAATATTGAAAACCTTAGCAAGCTTTCCTGAGGGCTTCTGCATTAGCATGGTCAGGTGCATTTTTTTTTGAAAATTTGGAATTGGATATATTACGATGAAAACAACCGAAACACTGTGACTTGGGAGCCCTAGAACTGCCGACATAAAAACCCCGCAAGGGGAAAAAGCCATTAAAATCGCGGACCAAGAAACAGGCCACTACAACAGCGCATAGGGGTGGACTAAGCAAACACCAAAAAACAACATGAAGTACGGAAAAAACTAACACCATACACGCCCGATAACACTATCTAACTCCATACACACCAAAGTGTTCCAAGGAAATCAAAAAAAACACCAACTATACTCCAACAGACGACCTCCCAAGAGGCCCGCCAAGATAGCAATAGCACCATCATATTCACCACCACTATGACACCCCTAACACACCAACTCGGAGGGAAAAGGAGAACCACGAAGATTGCTTCTCGTAACGAAGCTCAAAACACCATCTAGTATGGAATGTCAAAAACACGAAGAAGGATAACGCCAACTACACCCTGTATTCACCAAGAGATCGACCACCCAATCAGTGTAAGAAAACACCTTCAACACGATCTTCAAAATCTCCATATGGGACGAGCGCCGCCCACCATTGAAAACCGAAACGCCACCAGAAAAACACCAGAGAAACACACTCTTCAAGGCAACTCCATTGAAACAAGCTCCGCCCACCAGAAAACCAGACTATCGATTAGCCGGGTACCCGATAATCGGGTATCCGGTGTCCCGACCCGTCTTATGCGGGTACCCGCATTAAATGGGCTGGGACATGGGCCGTTAAAAAAGGTACCCGGCTAACCGGGTACCCGACTTTCTGGGTACCCGATTAGCCGGGTACTCGGTAATGAACTAGATACAAGCCTGGTTGTACTTACTTTTCAACCGAGACAACCGATTCTCTTATAAACATTAGAAAACTTTATTTATTATTATAATTATTTGGTCAACCCTAAATTTTTTTTCAAAATTTATTTACTTTTTATTTATTTATTTACATATAAAAATTTGGTGTGTTTTTTATTTGAATAGTCAACGCACGACACTCCTAAAAGAGATACTACCGCAAAGTCTATAACATCACCTAACATAAGTCATGAATTGAAAATAGTAGTACTATGGAGTACGGAGTAAACAATAATAAAAGTGATCATCAAAAATTAAGGAGCAGTTTGAGCTTAAATAAGGGCGGAGCAAAAATTTTAGCTAGTAGTGATATTTATTTTTGCGGATGCTTTTTAGCATGTAATGCTTAAATATTATATTACTTTAAATATAAAAAAGGTATACAAACAAATGATTTAAAGAGTATTGCTCAGAATCGAACATAAATAGCACCATCTAATATTGAAGCCTCTTATTTTCGAGGGTCCTAAACGGTCGGCTACCTCGAATAATTGTAAGTTTTACTGACTTTTCTATAATAATCTCAACTATCGATTAACCATGTAAAATTCTTTATTTAGAGTCATTTAATATGTAGCGTTGTTAGCTGTTATCGTTTTATTTTAATACCGCAAGCGCACGGGTGTCGTAGCACAATTACGGGTCGGATCACGGGGAGACAGGATTAATACAAGAGTCGATTAGTTAATCACTTGAAAAACAAAGATTTTGTTGTTATATCTAAGACTATGTGATGATACTTTAAGAAATATGATTGATTCAAGATAATAAAAGGACTAGGACATAGGAATTCCCCACTAATAGCATATAATTGTTTCGATAAGGATTGCAATTGATTCCGTTGAATTTAATTAGCGATCTAACTTAATCACTCCTTTTCGGGATGGTAATCAAATTAAAACAGATTAAATGGGTTCTCTCAATCTCAACTTTCGTATTTTGATCGATTAACATCACAAGAAAACATACTACTCAATCTCAACTTTCGTGATATTGATTAAGAAGACATATTAACTTGATTTATCATTTAAGACTAATAATATTCTCATCCCTCAACTTTCGTGATTTTGGTTTTAAGAGAAATTAAAAGACTTTAACTTGAATGATCATACATAACAATTTAATCAAACCAATTCAACATCACAATCATCAATCCTCATTTAACAATCACATACATATTAGGGTTCAAATTCTATGCCCTAGCATACAAATCTACTCACTAATCATGGCTATGGAGATTTCTAAGACTAATAAACTAACATGAAACAAGAAATAAGACATAATTTAAATACTTGAATAATAAAGAAAATACCTTGACAATGGAGAATTGAAGAACGGTAATGTAAATTGCAAATGAAATCCAAGAGTACAATATTGAAATTCTTAATGGAAAACTTGAACTAAATCTATGGAATATAAAAGTACTAGGGTTTGAAAGAGACAAAAACTGAATAATCTAAAAACTAGGTTAAGTTCCACTTAAATAGTGGTTCCAAAAATTAAGAGAAGAAACGGTTGAATTTCCGTAAAAGTGCTGAGCGACGAGTCGCCGCTTCAGGGGCGACGAGTCGGCGCTTCTCTTCTGTTTGCATCAGGGCAGTTTCCTCTCGAGCGACGAGTCGCCACATGATGGGCGACGAGTCGCCGCTTTGGTTCTGGAGTGCTGAGGAGAGATCAGTGAATTTGCAACGACTCGTTGCATAGGCTGTGGCGAGTCGTTGCTTTCTTTCTGGACTGGTATTGAGATCAGCAAGTATGCGACGAGTCGCTGCTATGGTTGTGGCGACTCGTTGCTTTCCTCCTGGACTTGTTTTGGCTCGTTTCTCCATCATGCTAGGGGTCTTAGGCTATTTCTCCAAGCCTTCACCCTCTAATAATTCCGTAGACTAATGAAAAGCCTCAATTTCGCCTCATAACGTCATAAATCTACAAAATAAGCACACGAGACAAAAATTGCAACAATCCACTACCATAATCCCTAAACATCATTATAACTTCGCTCACAGAGTGTAGAAATAGCATAAATAAGTGCAAATAATTGCACTTATCATTAGCTTATTTTTAACCGGTAGTTGCAGTTGTGTTTTTGACTGTTGGAAGACATTCTTACTTTTTTTCCTCTGTACTCCATTTAAACCGATGGTTGGGTTGAATTTGGTCAAATACGTTGTCGTCTCAATGTGATCCAATAAAGTTCTAAACTAACATAGCTTACCCAACTCGCTGAATAGCCATCTTGCCTGTAATCTTATTTTGTGTTGTAACATATGATGGAAGGGCTGATTAAGTATCAAAAATCAAGTAAAGTTCAATGATGAAAGTACCATGGATTAAAATCAAGGTCTATTAATTTTTTTGGCAAACAAAAACTTTTTCATTTACTAGAAAAAACCATAAAACAACAAGGCAAGCTTAAGGAGAACTCATCCTACCTTATTTGCATCAGTGCGAAAACGACGCCCACGTTCTATGAAAGAATCAAGATCTGTTATTTGATTTATTATGCTATATAACTTTTTTGTAATTTTTTTTTTTTTTGAAATTGTCGACTCACTAGAATTTTTAGAAATATTAAATTTCTCTTGCAATGACTGTAAAGATTATTTAGCCAAATTCCAATTAAAAAAACTATTCAAACAAAATGTCAAGTGTCAACAAATTTGTTAACAAAAATGGACGGAATATGGTATGAAGCGGGCCGACGTGGAGAATGAGCGTGGACTTAGTTTTCATATTCGGTTACTAATTAAAGATGCAAAAACAAAAATTCTTTCATTTATTTTTTATGTAATACTTATATGTGATAGTTTTTTTTTTTTTGAAGAAACTTATATGTGATACATATTTTTTTTTTGGTAAGGTAAATATTATAAAATGCCAGAAAAGATAACCAAAGCTTACAAAGGTTCATCAGACTGAAATGCTGATCCCTACGGTGCATCTGAGGGTCAGCCCCTCGTCATTTGCTAGAGGACTCGACATTTCCAAAAAAGGAAAAAAGCTCCTGACCTATACAATGATTTGTAAAATACTAATCGACTTTACAATACAATCTAGACAATGTCTATGCAAAAATCAAAAAAAGCCATGAGGCTCACAAAAACTAAGCAGCACAAGCTTCCACAGCAACTCATCAGAGTGCTATCCAGTAGTCCATTCAGCACAGTAGAGGCAAGTTTGCCCAGCCCAGGTAGCAGGTCCAGCAGCTGAGCCTCTCCCTCCTGTCATCACACCCATTTCACACTGTCTTGCATTCCCATCCCAACGTGCACAACCTCAAAACAGCCTACAAAGTGAGGGTCATAAAGCCCTGCTCCCCACAGCTTATTACCCTGTGCATAACACTCACACCTCTGCTCATAAAACCTTTGTCAACATAGCAATTATCCAAAAACTATAGTCTTGTTCAGCAATTGTCTAGAACACAATAGCAAGTATATCTGGAGCCCCTACCAACATCATCACAATGGTTGTACTTTTCCCCCTTTCATGCATTCTAGAGAACAGATCTGTCTGTCATGCAGTCCTTGGGGCAGCAACATACAACATTATCATACTCTGTTGTATACACCACTAGCATATAAAGCAGTACAAAGCATACAAAGCATACATCATACATCAGCATACATAGCAATCAGCATACAGCAGCATAGTATTTGTCACAGACCAGCCATGTTCTAGCCCCTGTTATCATATGGAACACCTTCTTTTCATAGACACAAACATGAATTGTAGCATCATATCTTATATACATATCATTTATACTATCCTTGTATCAGCTCTACACAGCCAAAACAGAAAATCAGAGATATATTAACCTAACTAACCTTCCCCTTACCATGGGCTACTCAAGGGTGGGAAGGAGACCCTTGGTCCATCAACCCCAGGACTATCCATTAGGAGGATCTCTCCTCTTCCCTGGGTCAGAGCACACCTTAATAATATATGTGATAATTATTAAGAAGAAAATATATTTCAATTTTTTTTAAGGTTGTATAAAAAAAGTTCTAATTAATTACCACGTAGAATAATTTGTTTTCAATGAATGTAAAATATACTTCCTCCTATTCACCAAAGTTGTCCCATTTGAGTTGGGCACGGATATTAAGAGTAGGATGCGATCCACCAAAAAGGTGGTAGTGGGGTATTTTAATTGATTAAATTAATTATAAAGGTGGTACTTGGGTATTGAGAATTGAAAAAGTGGGGGTATTTAGGTAAAAAAGATAGACAAAAAAAAAATTGGACAACTTGAGTGGATTGCCCATAGCAGAAAATGGGACAACTTAGGTGAATAGGAGGGAGTATTATTTATCTCATTTTACTCGCATTCAACAAATTAGTTCAATGCACAATATATAATAATATATTATTTCGAACTCAATGGATACTAAATTGTACCGATTTAAGCAGTCACACCTATGTAATAAAACAAATTCTTTATTAAAATCATCTCACCATGACACAGTTTAATATAGACTGATCCAACTTTCGATTTCTTAAAATTAACAAAAATACATTTTTTTATTTAGTTAACTACTGTGTAATAAGTTCAATTTTAGGCTGCTTGTAAGCGCTCACTTCATCAAGGAACGGTTTATGATTGAGTAGGAACAGACTTTGTAGCAATGACATCCGTTGGATGAGATTGAGGAGGACAAAGAAAATAACATCTACACTCCAAAGTAGCATTGTTACATGCACCTTCTCCACTTTTTGGATGAAACTTTGCACAAGCTGGGTAACACTGCCCACAATTATCTACCTTAATGTTTTCCAAACATATGGTCCCTTCTGTTTTCCTAGCCATGTATCCTGCATCACCAAATTGTACAATGTAAATATTACTTCATATAATATATATATATATATATATATATATATATATATATATATATATATATATATATATATATATATATATATATATATATATATATATATATATATATATATATATATATATATATATATATATATATATATATATATATATATATATATATATATATATATATATATATATATATATATATAGGGGAGGGATCCATTGAGAAGGAGTCTCAAAATGAGAAGGATGAGAAGGATTTATAGCCATTGATCTTATGAAAATCTAACGGGTGAAAATCATCTTTCTAGTCGATTTTTTCTCCATTTTATGTTATGATTTAAGGTTACTATGTTTTTAGAAAATAATACTATGTTATGATCAAAGGTTACTATGTTTATTTTTAAAAGTTACGATGTTCTGTTAAGATTGAGAGAACACAGTAACTATACATAATCATAGTAACCCTTATTCATAACATAGTATCTTTTTCTAAAAACATAGTAACCTTAAATCATAACATAAAAAAGCAAAAAAAAACCGGGTAAAAGCATCATAAACCGCGTGCAAGGATGTAAACTCATCCTGACCATTGATCTTTCATCTAAATGGCTGAAATTGCTTCTTACCCTTCTCATTTTAAGACCCCTTCTCATTTGATCCAAAATCTATATATATATATATATATATATATATATATATATATATATATATATATATATATATATATATATATATATATATATATATATATATATATATATATATATATATATATATATATATATATATATATATATATATATATATATATATATATATATATATATATATATATATATATATGATAAGATATTCGGTGGCGGACCTACGAAGGGATATAGGATGTCATGATGCTCGAACGTTGAAAAAAAAATCAAGGAAAATTTGCTTAAAATAATCCCAACTATCACCCGTTGGCAAAAAATAATCCCAACTATCAATTTTTTTTAATAATCTCAACTATTCTCATAATTTGTTGAAAACATACCCACCTCCCTTTTAACCGGATGCAACAGGTAACTTTTCCACTCCTTTTCTTTTTTTCTTTACTTAATTGTTTAAAATTAACACTTCCCCTTCATCTATTAATCAAAAAAGAAATAAAAAAATGGAAAAGTTACATGTTGCAGCCGGGTAAAAGGGAGCTGGGTATCTTTCAACAAATTATGAGAATAGTTTTGATAGTTGTGATTATTTTTGGCAAAGGGGTGATAGTTGGGATTATTTTGAGCAAATTTTCCAAAAATTAATGCTAATACTTTTAAGTGGGATATAAAAAATTGAACTCGATGTTGACTTGATTTCAATTGAATTTAAAAATATGTTAAAAACCAATTTGGGCCAATGATACATGATGTGCTAGTGAGTTCGCTTTTTTGAATTCGCAATTTGCTAAAAATGATTCAAGAACAACCTAAAGCTAACCATAATAATTCTCTTTTTGCGATTCGCAAGGCGATTAGCGATCATGTGACATTGATTTGGACACAAAAATCGATTTTAAATCGACCCAAAACATCAAGATGAAAAAACACAAATGATTGTATTAACTATTAACTCTAATGACTAAATGAATTGCCATATAGTCATTTATCCTTAGTAAGTGGAGTAAAACATACCAATTGTAAGAAAAAGGAGAAGACAACAAAAAACCAAATGCTTTGTGACCATTTTTTCACAATTATCCTAGAGCAAAATTAACAATGATAATTTTGAAGTTATTGTTTTGAAAAATATTTTGTTCAACTTGTTATTTTATAGTGAGCAATGGAATAAATGATAATCTTTTATTTTCTTACCCTTTTTGCCAAAGATAACACTCCAATTTTTTTTGTACCTAATACAATGCTTTCAAACTTTCAATTATTATTTTCTATAATCTACAATTACCATTTTAGTTTGTATTAATTTCCCATTAATTTTGCATTAATTTTTTTTAAATCTAATTCATTTAAACTCTTTTTTAAATTTTATCCAAATAATTTATTTTCTTATACTCCCTCCGAATCTTTTTATTTGTCCCATTTTCTTATTTGGCAAATTTATATCAATTGTCTCATTTCCTTTTTTGTCTATGTATTTTACCTAAATACCCCTACTTTTACTACTCCTAATACCCAACTACCACCTTTACAATTAATTTAATGAATTAAAATACCCAACTATCACCTTTTTAATGGACCCCACACCACACTTAATAACCGTGAAAACCCAAATGGGATATCTAAAATGATTCGGAGGGAGTATTTTCATAACTTTTAAGTATATTCTTAAAAATCACCCCTTTCTTTTTGATCCATTCTCATTGGGATAGGGAGAGATTATAAGTTATTTACAAAGACGTGTATGGAATGGTTGCATCGGTACAACCAATCATAAATATATGACTGAAAATTTACATTGTTGGATATGAAACATAACATTCTTGATTAAAGGTAATTTATTTACGTTCGATAGTAAATATAATTATTATTCAACATAATTTAATATTGACAAAATATATTGAACTTTTTGTTTCTTAGAATAATTGTAACTAATTCTATAATTAAATGATAAAGATCAATAATACTCCTTTCGTCCCATTAGTTTTGTCCACTTTGTAGTGGGCACGCAAAATAAGGAAAAATAGTAGTGGGGTATTTTTAGTGATTATAATAATTGAAAAAGGTGGTAGTGGGGTATTTTAAGTGAATATAATAATTGAAAAGGTGGTAGTGAGGTATTTTAAGTGAATATATTAATTGAAAAGGTGGTAGGTGGGGTATTATTAAATAATATAACTTGGGGTAGTTGGGGGTATTTAGGTAAAAAGTTTTGCCAAAAAAGGAAAGTGGACAATTAAAGAGGAATAACCCAAAATGGAATAGTGGACAAAACTAATGGGACGGAAGGAGTAATAATTATTGTATTAGATAGGTCAACCAATTTTAATCATTTATTCTTAATTCTTCAATCAAAAATTACACTTGGCAAAAATTTTACAATTATGACACTTGGCAGTTGGCATTTTACAGTCTTTCTAATAGTTGTTATATATGATGATACTCCCTCCGTTCCTTTATGTTCTTCCACCTTACGATAACGGGTAGTTTCAAAAGTTCTTCCACTTTAGAATACTTTCTATTTTTGGAAAGTTTTCATCTCACTTTTACCCCTAAACCCCCACTTTCCTTATGACACGGCCCGACTTGTTTTTCCGAATCTGTCTGTGTCGTCTAGAGCTCTCCGGTATTTTCAAGAAGCTTCTAGAGTTCTCTTGAATACACCAGAATTATGTAGAGTGTTGTAGATATTTGTAGAATTGTCTAGACACAAGTAGAATAACCTAGATAAGGGAGTGCCCTAGAATTCTCTAGACACACTCATGTAAATATCTTGTAGGAATTCTCTAGAATTCTTTGGAGCCTTGGCTATCACTATAAATACCCCAAGCCCCTTCATTTGCAAACCACTCAAGTTGTGTACAAGCATTTCAGAAATACAAGAAGTCTTTCCACAAAATACTCTTCTTCAAGCATTCACTTTAGCATCTTCATCTTTAAGCTTCTAAGTTATTCATACTTAGGCATATTTTAAAGGTTGAGCTAGTGCAATCAAAAGCCATTGACACTAGTGCCGCACGGTTTTCACTAAGTCAATAAGTGAGCCCGTGACACTTACTTCAAACTACTATTTAATTATTTTCTCTCTCATACTTCCAATACAATTATTACTTCACACTACTATTTAATTATTTTTTCTCTCATAATTCTAATACAATCATTACTTTTCACTACTATATAATTAAAATAATACCCACTACCACCAAAGATTTTTTCTTTCTTAATATTTTTGAAAAATCCAAAGTGAAAGATCAAAAATGAATGGAGGGAGTACTAGATTACTAGTATACAAACTCGTGCAATGCACAAATTTATGAGTATAAAATATATAAAAACGTAACTTCAAAGAATAAAGCAAGTATATATTATCATGATTAAATTTATGGAATACATAACTTTTTTAAAGCAAAAATTACATACTGATTTTTTAAAATTATTTATCGAATACAATAATTTTTCATTCAATTAAATATATCAAATTCTAGGTCATTTATATAGAATTGTTATAATAAATTATACGCTATATTACACCTAATTTAGCTCCAATTTTCTAAATAATCAAAGTCTAAATTAGGTAAATATTGTCATAAAAACAAATATTGTCCACTAAAATTATTACATTTGTCAAAACTCCTTAGAAAATGACACTTGGAATTTTCCATCATTTTTATATATTAATATAAAAATTAGGTAAATATTATCATGTAATGAACTATCATCCACTAAAACAATTACATTTGTCAAGGCTCTTTTAAAGATGATAGTTGTGATTTTCACTACAAAAAACATATGGGTTTTAGACGCTAAGGACGGAGCTTTTAGACGCTTTTTTGCGTCTAAAATAATTTTTTAGACGCTTTTCCAAGCGTCTAAAAATCAATTGTCACAAAACTTTTAGACACTTTTTTTAGACGCTTTATAATGTCCAAAATTGGTTACTTTTAGACGCTTTTTTCCGTTACAAGACTTTTGCCACCTTACTTTTTCATATGTTATCAACTCATTTGTGACGGAGAAAAGCGTCTAAAAAGTGGATTTAGACATTTTATAGCGTCTAAAATAGTTGAATTTTGGACACTTTAATGCATCTAAAATATTTTGTATTTTTTAGACCCTTTAAAGCGTCTAATATATTTGTGTTTTAGACATATTAAAGGGTCAAAAATACTAAAAATTTAATCATAATAATTTAGATTTGTGACATCCAAAAGTGTCTAAAAGCCATTTACCTAGTTGCTTATTAGTGAATTTGCTTGGGTATTTTTCCATTAAAAGGCAATGTACAATTTTTCATATTTAGGTTATGGCATATAATTTTTTTACTCATCAACAAAAAAAATATATACTTAAAATAAAAAGCAACTCACAATAATTAATTTTCATATGTATGTATATGGTACGGTGCAAATTACCATGGACAATATACTTCCTCCGTTCCATAATACTTGCTACATTTCACTTTTTTACGCAATCCAATGCACAATTTTGATAATTAATATCTTAAACTACACATATGTAAAAATTATAAAAATTTAATATTATGAAAAAATGCGATTAGACGATTCAAACAAGATCCCACTTGACTATATTTTTACTTACACATTAATCGCAATATGTAAAATAAACTTGACCGATGAATAGTGCAAAAAATAGAAATGTAGCGAGTATTTTGGAACGGAGGAAGTATATGCTCAAATATCAAAATATCTATATTATCGATACAACAAATCTAAAAGGGTATCTAACATAGTTTGTATTGAATTTTTCTTGACAATTGACAATATAAAAAGCTCAATAGTATCTAAGAAAGTAATCCACAAGTTTGCTTCTTCATTTCAAGCTAAGTCTACTATCTGAAAAGTTAAAACCTGCAAAAAAAAGGGTTGATGATTACTTTAGTTATAAAAACACGAACGACATAAAGAAACAAGTTAATAGTGATGATCATTAACACACTTAACCCCTTAAATTTAAAATTTGACTTTTTTAGAAATATCGAGAAAATTCTGTAGAAATATCGGCAGAGTTTCATTTGTAAAATAAACATTCCAAAAATTAGGGGTGTTCAAAACTACCCGACCCGCCTGACCCGACCCGTCGACCCGCCGACCCGGCTCATAAACGGCGGGTCAAAAAATAAAAAATTTTCAAAAGTACGGGTCGGGTACCCGACCCGCTTTAAACGGGTCGGGTCATGGGCCGATTTTTTTTGCCCCAGGTACCCGCTAAATACCCGGTTAGAATTTAATATATAAAGTCTGTTTTTTAGGTTTTGGTCATTCATTTGCTACTTCATTCCAAATAGCATACCCAGGACTAATACTATTACTCTATTAGTCTAGTAGCAGCCGTCAAACTCAGTCCATCACTGTGTTCTAAGTTTCCCGATTTCCCTCCCTCCCAGCTGCCCACCGTTTCCCTTCCTGCCGGCTGCCGCCCGTTCTTCCAGTCCCAGCCGTCCTCCCTGTTCAAGCCTTCGAAGAATCGAAGATTAGTTTTTGTTTTTGTTTTTTTTATTTGTTTATTTTCTTATTTTTGTTTTTCTTATTTTAGTTTATGTTTTTGTTTAATTTTTGTATATGTTTTTGTTATTTTATGATTAGTTTAGATTTGTTTTATGTTTTTCTTAGTTTAGATTAGTTTTTGTTTAATTCGAAATTTATTTTTTTTTTTTTTTTTATTTTCAGATTTTCGTTTTTTTAGATTAGTTGTTGTTTTTTATTTTTGTTTATTTTCTTATTTTAGTTTATGTTTTTGTTTAATTTTTGTTTATGTTTTTGTTATTTTCTGATTAGTTTAGATTTGTTTTATGTTTTTCTTAGTTTAGATTAGTTTTATTTTATGTTTTTGTTTTTTATTTTTCTTATTCGAAAATATAATTAAATCTAAAAAAATAAATAAAAATAATAACCGGGTACCCGGTGTCCCGACCCGCTTTATCCGGGTACCCGCTAACCGGGTACCCGCAATAAATGGGCCGGGACACGGGCCGCAAAAAAAGGTACCCGGCTAACCGGGTACCCGGCTTTCCGGATACCCGTTTAGCCGGGTACCCGGTAATGAACACCCCTACCAAAAATTTCAATATCACCTGCAAACAATAAGATAAGAGCAGATCATCATGAATGGCTACTCAGCAACATGCTACTCAGCAACAGCCTACTCTTGCCTTGACAATGGCAAACACAACATAACATCAACAAACAGGCAATCACCATCAACAAATTCCTCACAGTAATAGCCCTTCTAAAGCATTACACATTGATGGCAAAATTCAACATTCTGTACAAAATCTAATGAGACTACATAAGTAGAAGCAAAAAAACCTTTTCCCATGAGGCAAAAAAAGGAGTTCTTTACATCCAATTCCAGAAAGAACGTATGCAACAGCTCACCAATAGCAATAAGAATTCCCAATAACTTCACGGATAATGTGTTAGAAAATATAATGATTCTTATTTATTATTACACTACAACCAAGATAAAGAAAGCTCAAGCAACTACATTTGATTGCATATGTAACAAGCTTGATCATCTAAAAATTTATCACCCAACGATATCAATTAGGCTACACTAATAGATAAGTCCTAGCAGATCAAATGAATAATTTAGCAATTAATTCCGAAAGTAAATTCTACAATAATTTGAGAAAATCACTTAATCTCTTCCCTCTACGATCTTTAACATCACTGCCTTTCATCCTCTTCTACAACAACATTAATTATGGCTTATTCTTTGACCATTCACCCAAAAACAAAAAAAATTACACCAAAATCAACCATACTGCTAAAATTTGAGTATTTAGCAACAAACTTACTAATTAACAAAAAAAAAAACAGAAATCAAGCAATGTGACTGAAATTTCTCACCAGAACGGCCAGTGCAACCAATCCACAAAACATCACTTCCTGTATTAATCTTTACATTAAATTCTTGTTCTGGAGTTCCTAGTTCCACCTTTGTATAGTATAACCTAATACACAAATTTAAGCTCTACAAATCAGTTGAATTGCTTTCTTTATAAAATGTTCCTTATTTTGATGGGTTCTATTGTTAGAAATGTTCAATAATCAAGTGAATATTTTATACGTCGTTTAACGTAATTAAATCAGTATATAACGAGACGTTAATTTAGTCTACATTGAGTAACGTTTATGTTTTACTAGAGACCAATAAACGTAACTGAACTGTTATTCGATAATGGTACAAGCTTAATGTTACTAAACCTATTGGGTCACACTATATCAATGTGTGAGACCATTTTGTGTGTTTGGACCTATATTAGTCTAGGTTCATGTAACTAATCTAGTTGGACTAGATAGTAGTCATAATATCAATTTAATATAATAGTTATATGAGTTTGTGTAACCCCCTAATTATTATGTTAATTTAAATTGGGCTTTTAAGAGTATTTATTCTCTTAGTAAATGTCTAGTTCAAAGATGTTGAAAGGTTTCTAAAACCCACCTTTATATACACAAGATGATAATGATGGGGATAGAGAAGTGAGGAGCCGTGGGTTTTTCCTTTGCAAAAAGAATTTGGCTTAAGAAAAACTTATCTTATTGTTGGGATTAATATCTTAAAACAGTGGGGTTAAATACAAGAGTTGTACACACACAAAATTAGTTTAAGAATTGTTCTTAAACATCGTACTAGTATACGAGGTCTCACAAGACGACCTCCCAAGAGGCCCGCCAAGATAACACTATCTAACCCCATACACACCAAAGTGTTCCAAGGAAATCAAAAAAAAACACCAACTATACTTCAACAGACGACCTCCCAAGAGGCCCGCCAAGATAGCAATAGCACCATCATATTCACCACCACTATGACACCCCTAACACACCAACTCGGAGGGAAAAGGAGAACCACGAAGATTGCTTCTCGTAACGAAGCTCAAAACACCATCTAGTATGGAATGTCAAAAACACGAAGAAGGATAACGCTAACTACACCCTGTATTCACCAAGAGATCGACCACCCAATCAGTGTAAGAAAACACCTTCAACACGATCTTCAAAATCTCCATATGGGACGAGCGCCGCCCACCATTGAAAACCGAAACGCCACCAGAAAAACACCAGAGAAACACACTCTTCAAGGCAACTCCATTGAAACAAGCTCCGCCCACCAGAAAACCAGACTATCGATTAGCCGGGTACCCGATAATCGGGTATCCGGTGTCCCGACCCGTCTTATGCGGGTACCCGCATTAAATGGGCTGGGACATGGGCCGTTAAAAAAGGTACCCGGCTAACCGGGTACCCGACTTTCTGGGTACCCGATTAGCCGGGTACTCGGTAATGAACTAGATATAAGCCTGGTTGTACTTACTTTTCAACCGAGACAACCGATTCTCTTATAAACATTAGAAAACTTTATTTATTATTATAATTATTTGGTCAACCCTAAATTTTTTTTCAAAATTTATTTACTTTTTATTTATTTATTTACATATAAAAATTTGGTGTGTTTTTTATTTGAATAGTCAACGCACGACACTCCTAAAAGAGATACTACCGCAAAGTCTATAACATCACCTAACATAAGTCATGAATTGAAAATAGTAGTACTATGGAGTACGGAGTAAACAATAATAAAAGTGATCATCAAAAATTAAGGAGCAGTTTGAGCTTAAATAAGGGCGGAGCAAAAATTTTAGCTAGTAGTGATATTTATTTTTGCGGATGCTTTTTAGCATGTAATGCTTAAATATTATATTACTTTAAATATAAAAAAGGTATACAAACAAATGATTTAAAGAGTATTGCTCAGAATCGAACATAAATAGCACCATCTAATATTGAAGCCTCTTATTTTCGAGGGTCCTAAACGGTCGGCTACCTCGAATAATTGTAAGTTTTACTGACTTTTCTATAATAATCTCAACTATCGATTAACCATGTAAAATTCTTTATTTAGAGTCATTTAATATGTAGCGTTGTTAGCTGTTATCGTTTTATTTTAATACCGCAAGCGCACGGGTGTCGTAGCACAATTACGGGTTGGATCACGGGGAGACAGGATTAATACAAGAGTCGATTAGTTAATCACTTGAAAAACAAAGATTTTGTTGTTATATCTAAGACTATGTGATGATACTATAAGAAATATGATTGATTCAAGATAATAAAAGGACTAGGACATAGGAATTCCCCACTAATAGCATATAATTGTTTCGATAAGGATTGCAATTGATTCCGTTGAATTTAATTAGCGATCTAACTTAATCACTCCTTTTCGGGATGGTAATCAAATTAAAACAGATTAAATGGGTTCTCTCAATCTCAACTTTCGTATTTTGATCGATTAACATCACAAGAAAACATACTACTCAATCTCAACTTTCGTGATTTTGATTAAGAAGACATATTAACTTGATTTATCATTTAAGACTAATAATATTCTCATCCCTCAACTTTCGTGATTTTGGTTTTAAGAGAAATTAAAAGACTTTAACTTGAATGATCATACATAACAATTTAATCAAACCAATTCAACATCACAATCATCAATCCTCATTTAACAATCACATACATATTAGGGTTCAAATTCTATGCCCTAGCATACAAATCTACTCACTAATCATGGCTATGGAGATTTCTAAGACTAATAAACTAACATGAAACAAGAAATAAGACATAATTTAAATACTTGAATAATAAAGAAAATACCTTGACAATGGAGAATTGAAGAACGGTAATGTAAATTGCAAATGAAATCCAAGAGTACAATATTGAAATTCTTAATGGAAAACTTGAACTAAATCTATGGAATATAAAAGTACTAGGGTTTGAAAGAGACAAAAACTGAATAATCTAAAAACTAGTAGGTTAAGTTCCACTTAAATAGTGGTTCCAAAAATTAAGAGAAGAAACGGTTGAATTTCCGTAAAAGTGCTGAGCGACGAGTCGCCGCTTCAGGGGCGACGAGTCGGCGCTTCTCTTCTGTTTGCATCAGGGCAGTTTCCTCTCGAGCGACGAGTCGCCACATGATGGGCGACGAGTCGCCGCTTTGGTTCTGGAGTGCTGAGGAGAGATCAGTGAATTTGCAACGACTCGTTGCATAGGCTGTGGCGAGTCGTTGCATAGGCTGTGGCGAGTCGTTGCTTTCTTTCTGGACTGGTATTGAGATCAGCAAGTATGCGACGAGTCGCTGCTATGGTTGTGGCGACTCGTTGCTTTCCTCCTGGACTTGTTTTGGCTCGTTTCTCCATCATGCTAGGGGTCTTAGGCTATTTCTCCAAGCCTTCACCCTCTAATAATTCCGTAGACTAATGAAAAGCCTCAATTTCGCCTCATAACGTCATAAATCTACAAAATAAGCACACGAGACAAAAATTGCAACAATCCACTACCATAATTCCTAAACATCATTATAACTTCGCTCACAGAGTGTAGAAATAGCATAAATAAGTGCAAATAATTGCACTTATCATTAGCTTATTTTTAACCGGTAGTTGCAGTTGTGTTTTTGACTGTTGGAAGACATTCTTACTTTTTTTCCTCTGTACTCCATTTAAACCGATGGTTGGGTTGAATTTGGTCAAATACGTTGTCGTCTCAATGTGATCCAATAAAGTTCTAAACTAACATAGCTTACCCAACTCGCTGAATAGCCATCTTGCCTGTAATCTTATTTTGTGTTGTAACATATGATGGAAGGGCTGATTAAGTATCAAAAATCAAGTAAAGTTCAATGATGAAAGTACCATGGATTAAAATCAAGGTCTATTAATTTTTTTGGCAAACAAAAACTTTTTCATTTACTAGAAAAAACCATAAAACAACAAGGCAAGCTTAAGGAGAACTCATCCTACCTTATTTGCATCAGTGCGAAAACGACGCCCACGTTCTATGAAAGAATCAAGATCTGTTATTTGATTTATTATGCTATATAACTTTTTTGTAATTTTTTTTTTTTGAAATTGTCGACTCACTAGAATTTTTAGAAATATTAAATTTCTCTTGCAATGACTGTAAAGATTATTTAGCCAAATTCCAATTAAAAAAACTATTCAAACAAAATGTCAAGTGTCAACAAATTTGTTAACAAAAATGGACGGAATATGGTATGAAGCGGGCCGACGTGGAGAATGAGCGTGGACTTAGTTTTCATATTCGGTTACTAATTAAAGATGCAAAAACAAAAATTCTTTCATTTATTTTTTATGTAATACTTATATGTGATAGTTTTTTTTTTTTTTGAAGAAACTTATATGTGATACATATTTTTTTTTTGGTAAGGTAAATATTATAAAATGCCAGAAAAGATAACCAAAGCTTACAAAGGTTCATCAGACTGAAATGCTGATCCCTACGGTGCATCTGAGGGTCAGCCCCTCGTCATTTGCTAGAGGACTCGACATTTCCAAAAAAGGAAAAAAGCTCCTGACCTATACAATGATTTGTAAAATACTAATCGACTTTACAATACAATCTAGACAATGTCTATGCAAAAATCAAAAAAAGCCATGAGGCTCACAAAAACTAAGCAGCACAAGCTTCCACAGCAACTCATCAGAGTGCTATCCAGTAGTCCATTCAGCACAGTAGAGGCAAGTTTGCCCAGCCCAGGTAGCAGGTCCAGCAGCTGAGCCTCTCCCTCCTGTCATCACACCCATTTCACACTGTCTTGCATTCCCATCCCAACGTGCACAACCTCAAAACAGCCTACAAAGTGAGGGTCATAAAGCCCTGCTCCCCACAGCTTATTACCCTGTGCATAACACTCACACCTCTGCTCATAAAACCTTTGTCAACATAGCAATTATCCAAAAACTATAGTCTTGTTCAGCAATTGTCTAGAACACAATAGCAAGTATATTTGGAGCCCCTACCAACATCATCTCAATGGTTGTACTTTTCCCCCTTTCATGCATTCCAGAGAACAGATCTGTCTGTCATGCAGTCCTTGGGGCAGCAACATACAACATTATCATACTCTGTTGTATACACCACTAGCATATAAAGCAGTACAAAGCATACAAAGCATACATCATACATCAGCATACATAGCAATCAGCATACAGCAGCATAGTATTTGTCACAGACCAGCCATGTTCTAGCCCCTGTTATCATATGGAACACCTACTTTTCATAGACACAAACATGAATTGTAGCATCATATCTTATATACATATCATTTATACTATCCTTGTATCAGCTCTACACAGCCAAAACAGAAAATCAGAGATATATTAACCTAACTAACCTTCCCCTTACCATGGGCTACTCAAGGGTGGGAAGGAGACCCTTGGTCCATCAACCCCAGGACTATCCATTAGGAGGATCTCTCCTCTTCCCTGGGTCAGAGCACACCTTAATAATATATGTGATAATTATTAAGAAGAAAATATATTTCAATTTTTTTTAAGGTTGTATAAAAAAAGTTCTAATTAATTACCACGTAGAATAATTTGTTTTCAATGAATGTAAAATATACTTCCTCCTATTCACCAAAGTTGTCCCATTTGAGTTGGGCACGGATATTAAGAGTAGGATGCGATCCACCAAAAAGGTGGTAGTGGGGTATTTTAATTGATTAAATTAATTATAAAGGTGGTACTTGGGTATTGAGAATTGAAAAAGTGGGGGTATTTAGGTAAAAAAGATAGACAAAAAAAAAATTGGACAACTTGAGTGGATTGCCCATAGCAGAAAATGGGACAACTTAGGTGAATAGGAGGGAGTATTATTTATCTCATTTTACTCGCATTCAACAAATTAGTTCAATGCACAATATATAATAATATATTATTTCGAACTCAATGGATACTAAATTGTACCGATTTAAGCAGTCACACCTATGTAATAAAACAAATTCTTTATTAAAATCATCTCACCATGACACAGTTTAATATAGACTGATCCAACTTTCGATTTCTTAAAATTAACAAAAATACATTTTTTTATTTAGTTAACTACTGTGTAATAAGTTCAATTTTGGGCTGCTTGTAAGCGCTCACTTCATCAAGGAACGGTTTATGATTGAGTAGGAACAGACTTTGTAGCAATGACATCCGTTGGATGAGATTGAGGAGGACAAAGAAAATAACATCTACACTCCAAAGTAGCATTGTTACATGCACCTTCTCCACTTTTTGGATGAAACTTTGCACAAGCTGGGTAACACTGCCCACAATTATCTACCTTAATGTTTTCCAAACATATGGTCCCTTCTGTTTTCCTAGCCATGTATCCTGCATCACCAAATTATACAATGTAAATATTACTTCATATAATATACTTCTATATATATATATATATATATATATATATATATATATATATATATATATATATATATATATATATATATATATATATATATATATATATATATATATATATATATATATATATATATATATATATATATATATATATATATATATATATATGATAAGATATTCGGTGGCGGACCTACGAAGGTATATAGGATGTCATGATGCTCGAACGTTGAAAAAAAAATCAAGGAAAATTTGCTTAAAATAATCCCAACTATCACCCGTTGGCAAAAAATAATCCCAACTATCAATTTTTTTTAATAATCTCAACTATTCTCATAATTTGTTGAAAACATACCCACCTCCCTTTTAACCGGATGCAACAGGTAACTTTTCCACTCCTTTTCTTTTTTTCTTTACTTAATTGTTTAAAATTAACACTTCCCCTTCATCTATTAATCAAAAAAGAAATAAAAAAATGGAAAAGTTACATGTTGCAGCCGGGTAAAAGGGAGCTGGGTATCTTTCAACAAATTATGAGAATAGTTTTGATAGTTGTGATTATTTTTGGCAAAGGGGTGATAGTTGGGATTATTTTGAGCAAATTTTCCAAAAATTAATGCTAATACTTTTAAGTGGGATATAAAAAATTGAACTCGATGTTGACTTGATTTCAATTGAATTTAAAAATATGTTAAAAACCAATTTGGGCCAATGATACATGATGTGCTAGTGAGTTCGCTTTTTTGAATTCGCAATTTGCTAAAAATGATTCAAGAACAACCTAAAGCTAACCATAATAATTCTCTTTTTGCGATTCGCAAGGCGATTAGCGATCATGTGACATTGATTTGGACACAAAAATCGATTTTAAATCGACCCAAAACATCAAGATGAAAAAACACAAATGATTGTATTAACTATTAACTCTAATGACTAAATGAATTGCCATATAGTCATTTATCCTTAGTAAGTGGAGTAAAACATACCAATTGTAAGAAAAAGGAGAAGACAACAAAAAACCAAATGCTTTGTGACCATTTTTTCACAATTATCCTAGAGCAAAATTAACAATGATAATTTTGAAGTTATTGTTTTGAAAAATATTTTGTTCAACTTGTTATTTTATAGTGAGCAATGGAATAAATGATAATCTTTTATTTTCTTACCCTTTTTGCCAAAGATAACACTCCAATTTTTTTTGTACCTAATACAATGCTTTCAAACTTTCAATTATTATTTTCTATAATCTACAATTACCATTTTAGTTTGTATTAATTTCCCATTAATTTTGCATTAATTTTTTTTAAATCTAATTCATTTAAACTCTTTTTTAAATTTTATCCAAATAATTTATTTTCTTATACTCCCTCCGAATCTTTTTATTTGTCCCATTTTCTTATTTGGCAAATTTATATCAATTGTCTCATTTCCTTTTTTGTCTATGTATTTTACCTAAATACCCCTACTTTTACTACTCCTAATACCCAACTACCACCTTTACAATTAATTTAATGAATTAAAATACCCAACTATCACCTTTTTAATGGACCCCACACCACACTTAATAACCGTGAAAACCCAAATGGGATATCTAAAATGATTCGGAGGGAGTATTTTCATAACTTTTAAGTATATTCTTAAAAATCACCCCTTTCTTTTTGATCCATTCTCATTGGGATAGGGAGAGATTATAAGTTATTTACAAAGACGTGTATGGAATGGTTGCATCGGTACAACCAATCATAAATATATGACTGAAAATTTACATTGTTGGATATGAAACATAACATTCTTGATTAAAGGTAATTTATTTACGTTCGATAGTAAATATAATTATTATTCAACATAATTTAATATTGACAAAATATATTGAACTTTTTGTTTCTTAGAATAATTGTAACTAATTCTATAATTAAATGATAAAGATCAATAATACTCCTTTCGTCCCATTAGTTTTGTCCACTTTGTAGTGGGCACGCAAAATAAGGAAAAATAGTAGTGGGGTATTTTTAGTGATTATAATAATTGAAAAAGGTGGTAGTGGGGTATTTTAAGTGAATATAATAATTGAAAAGGTGGTAGTGAGGTATTTTAAGTGAATATATTAATTGAAAAGGTGGTAGGTGGGGTATTATTAAATAATATAAGTTGGGGTAGTTGGGGTATTTAGGTAAAAAGTTTTGCCAAAAAAGGAAAGTGGACAATTAAAGAGGAATAACCCAAAATGGAATAGTGGACAAAACTAATGGGACGGAAGGAGTAATAATTATTGTATTAGATAGGTCAACCAATTTCAATCATTTATTCTTAATTCTTCAATCAAAAATTACACTTGGCAAAAATTTTACAATTATGACACTTGGCAGTTGGCATTTTACAGTCTTTCTAATAGTTGTTATATATGATGATACTCCCTCCGTTCCTTTATGTTCTTCCACCTTACGATAACGGGTAGTTTCAAAAGTTCTTCCACTTTAGAATACTTTCTATTTTTGGAAAGTTTTCATCTCACTTTTACCCCTAAACCCCCACTTTCCTTATGACACGGCCCGACTTGTTTTTCCGAATCTGTCTGTGTCGTCTAGAGCGCTCCGGTATTTTCAAGAAGCTTCTAGAGTTCTCTTGAATACACCAGAATTATGTAGAGTGTTGTAGATATTTGTAGAATTGTCTAGACACAAGTAGAATAACCTAGATAAGGGAGTGCCCTAGAATTCTCTAGACACACTCATGTAAATATCTTGTAGGAATTCTCTAGAATTCTTTGGAGCCTTGGCTATCACTATAAATACCCCAAGCCCCTTCATTTGCAAACCACTCAAGTTGTGTACAAGCATTTCAGAAATACAAGAAGTCTTTCCACAAAATACTCTTCTTCAAGCATTCACTTTAGCATCTTCATCTTTAAGCTTCTAAGTTATTCATACTTAGGCATATTTTAAAGGTTGAGCTAGTGCAATCAAAAGCCATTGACACTAGTGCCGCACGGTTTTCACTAAGTCAATAAGTGAGCCCGTGACACTTACTTCAAACTACTATTTAATTATTTTCTCTCTCATACTTCCAATACAATTATTACTTCACTCTACTATTTAATTATTTTTTGTCTCATAATTCTAATACAATCATTACTTTTCACTACTATATAATTAAAATAATACCCACTACCACCAAAGATTTTTTCTTTCTTAATATTTTTGAAAAATCCAAAGTGAAAGATCAAAAATGAATGGAGGGAGTACTAGATTACTAGTATACAAACTCGTGCAATGCACAAATTTATGAGTATAAAATATATAAAAACGTAACTTCAAAGAATAAAGCAAGTATATATTATCATGATTAAATTTATGGAATACATAACTTTTTTAAAGCAAAAATTACATACTGATTTTTTAAAATTATTTATCGAATACAATAATTTTTCATTCAATTAAATATATCAAATTCTAGGTCATTTATATAGAATTGTTATAATAAATTATACGCTATATTACACCTAATTTAGCTCCAATTTTCTAAATAATCAAAGTCTAAATTAGGTAAATATTGTCATAAAAACAAATATTGTCCACTAAAATTATTACATTTGTCAAAACTCCTTAGAAAATGACACTTGGAATTTTCCATCATTTTTATATATTAATATAAAAATTAGGTAAATATTATCATGTAATGAACTATCATCCACTAAAACAATTACATTTGTCAAGGCTCTTTTAAAGATGATAGTTGTGATTTTCACTACAAAAAACATATGGGTTTTAGACGCTAAGGACGGAGCTTTTAGACGCTTTTTTGCGTCTAAAATAATTTTTTAGACGCTTTTCCAAGCGTCTAAAAATCAATTGTCACAAAACTTTTAGACACTTTTTTTAGACGCTTTATAATGTCCAAAATTGGTTACTTTTAGACGCTTTTTTCCGTTACAAGACTTTTGCCACCTTACTTTTTCATATGTTATCAACTCATTTGTGACGGAGAAAAGCGTCTAAAAAGTGGATTTAGACATTTTATAGCGTCTAAAATAGTTGAATTTTGGACACTTTAATGCATCTAAAATATTTTGTATTTTTTAGACCCTTTAAAGCGTCTAATATATTTGTGTTTTAGACATATTAAAGGGTCAAAAATACTAAAAATTTAATCATAATAATTTAGATTTGTGACATCCAAAAGTGTCTAAAAGCCATTTACCTAGTTGCTTATTAGTGAATTTGCTTGGGTATTTTTCCATTAAAAGGCAATGTACAATTTTTCATATTTAGGTTATGGCATATAATTTTTTTACTCATCAACAAAAAAAATATATACTTAAAATAAAAAGCAACTCACAATAATTAATTTTCATATGTATGTATATGGTACGGTGCAAATTACCATGGACAATATACTTCCTCCGTTCCATAATACTTGCTACATTTCACTTTTTTACGCAATCCAATGCACAATTTTGATAATTAATATCTTAAACTACACATATGTAAAAATTATAAAAATTTAATATTATGAAAAAATGCGATTAGACGATTCAAACAAGATCCCACTTGACTATATTTTTACTTACACATTAATCGCAATATGTAAAATAAACTTGACCGATGAATAGTGCAAAAAATAGAAATGTAGCGAGTATTTTGGAACGGAGGAAGTATATGCTCAAATATCAAAATATCTATATTATCGATACAACAAATCTAAAAGGGTATCTAACATAGTTTGTATTGAATTTTTCTTGACAATTGACAATATAAAAAGCTCAATAGTATCTAAGAAAGTAATCCACAAGTTTGCTTCTTCATTTCAAGCTAAGTCTACTATCTGAAAAGTTAAAACCTGCAAAAAAAAGGGTTGATGATTACTTTAGTTATAAAAACACGAACGACATAAAGAAACAAGTTAATAGTGATGATCATTAACACACTTAACCCCTTAAATTTAAAATTTGACTTTTTTAGAAATATCGAGAAAATTCTGTAGAAATATCGGCAGAGTTTCATTTGTAAAATAAACATTCCAAAAATTAGGGGTGTTCAAAACTACCCGACCCGCCTGACCCGACCCGTCGACCCGCCGACCCGGCTCATAAACGGCGGGTCAAAAAATAAAAAATTTTCAAAAGTACGGGTCGGGTACCCGACCCGCTTTAAACGGGTCGGGTCATGGGCCGATTTTTTTTGCCCCGGGTACCCGCTAAATACCCGGTTAGAATTTAATATATAAAGTCTGTTTTTTAGGTTTTGGTCATTCATTTGCTACTTCATTCCAAATAGCATACCCAGGACTAATACTATTACTCTATTAGTCTAGTAGCAGCCGTCAAACTCAGTCCATCACTGTGTTCTAAGTTTCCCGATTTCCCTCCCTGCCAGCTGCCCACCGTTTCCCTTCCTGCCGGCTGCCGCCCGTTCTTCCAGTCCCAGCCGTCCTCCCTGTTCAAGCCTTCGAAGAATCGAAGATTAGTTTTTGTTTTTGTTTTTTTTATTTGTTTATTTTCTTATTTTTGTTTTTCTTATTTTAGTTTATGTTTTTGTTTAATTTTTGTATATGTTTTTGTTATTTTATGATTAGTTTAGATTTGTTTTATGTTTTTCTTAGTTTAGATTAGTTTTTGTTTAATTCGAAATTTGTTTTTTTTTTTTTTTTTTTTTTTTTTTTTCAGATTTTCGTTTTTTAGATTAGTTGTTGTTTTTTATTTTTGTTTATTTTCTTATTTTAGTTTATGTTTTTGTTTAATTTTTGTTTATGTTTTTGTTATTTTCTGATTAGTTTAGATTTGTTTTATGTTTTTCTTAGTTTAGATTAGTTTTATTTTATGTTTTTGTTTTTTATTTTTCTTATTCGAAAATATAATTAAATCTAAAAAAATAAATAAAAATAATAACCGGGTACCCGGTGTCCCGACCCGCTTTATCTGGGTACCCGCTAACCGGGTACCCGCAATAAATGGGCCGGGACACGGGCCGCAAAAAAAGGTACCCGGCTAACCGGGTACCCGGCTTTCCGGGTACCCGTTTAGCCGGGTACCCGGTAATGAACACCCCTACCAAAAATTTCAATATCACCTGCAAACAATAAAATAAGAGCAGATCATCATGAATGGCTACTCAGCAACATGCTACTCAGCAACAGCCTACTCTTGCCTTGACAATGGCAAACACAACATAACATCAACAAACAGGCAATCACCATCAACAAATTCCTCACAGTAGAAGCAAAAAAACCTCTTCCCATGAGGCAAAAAAAGGAGTTCTTTACATCCAATTCCAGAAAGAACGTATGCAACAGCTCACCAATAGCAATAAGAATTCCCAATAACTTCACGGATAATGTGTTAGAAAATATAATGATTCTTATTTATTATTACACTACAACCAAGATAAAGAAAGCTCAAGCAACTACATTTGATTGCATATGTAACAAGCTTGATCATCTAAAAATTTATCACCCAACGATATAATTAGGCTACACTAATAGATAAGTCCTAGCAGATCAAATGAATAATTTAGCAATTAATTCCGAAAGTAAATTCTACAATAATTTGAGAAAATCACTTAATCTCTTCCCTCTACGATCTTTAACATCACTGCCTTTCATCCTCTTCTACAACAACATTAATTATGGCTTATTCTTTGACCATTCACCCAAAAACAAAAAAAATTACACCAAAATCAACCATACTGCTAAAATTTGAGTATTTAGCAACAAACTTACTAATTAACAAAAAAAAAAAACAGAAATCAAGCAATGTGACTGAAATTTCTCACCAGAACGGCCAGTGCAACCAATCCACAAAACATCACTTCCTGTATTAATCTTTACATTAAATTCTTGTTCTGGAGTTCCTAGTTCCACCTTTGTATAGTATAACCTAATACACAAATTTAAGCTCTACAAATCAGTTGAATTGCTTTCTTTATAAAATGTTCCTTATTTTGATGGGTTCTATTGTTAGAAATGTTCAATAATCAAGTGAATATTTTATACGTCGTTTAACGTAATTAAATCAGTATATAACGAGACGTTAATTTAGTCTACATTGAGTAACGTTTATGTTTTACTAGAGACCAATAAACGTAACTGAACTGTTATTCGATAATGGTACGAGCTTAATGTTACTAAACCTATTGGGTCACACTATATCAATGTGTGAGACCATTTTGTGTGTTTGGACCTATATTAGTCTAGGTTCATGTAACTAATCTAGTTGGACTAGATAGTAGTCATAATATCAATTTAATATAATAGTTATATGAGTTTGTGTAACCCCCTAATTATTATGTTAATTTAAATTGGGCTTTTAAGAGTATTTATTCTCTTAGTAAATGTCTAGTTCAAAGATGTTGAAAGGTTTCTAAAACCCACCTTTATATACACAAGATGATAATGATGGGGATAGAGAAGTGAGGAGCCGTGGGTTTTTCCTTTGCAAAAAGAATTTGGCTTAAGAAAAACTTATCTTATTGTTGGGATTAATATCTTAAAACAGTGGGGTTAAATACAAGAGTTGTACACACACAAAATTAGTTTAAGAATTGTTCTTAAACATCGTACTAGTATACGAGGTCTCACAAGACGTTGTGGGTGGACTACACTAGAGGAACTTCATTTGCGGTTCTTGTCTCGTGGTTATATTTTGCTAGTGGATTCACACTACAAAGGTATATTTTCTCATCCCGATATTTATCTGTTTCATCTCATGTCAATAATTGGGTCTTGGGAAGGTTTTAGTTTTCCGCATGTTAAAAGTTAACATTACTAGAACCCTACATCTATGGTTTCATTTTATAATAAGATGACTTATTTATGTGATGTTCTTGATGCTATTTGCTACTAAGGGTGACTTGGAAACAAACTCTTAATCATCATTGACAAGCATAAAAAATAAAGTTGCGTAAATCCGATCCCAAACCACATTTAGATGGGGCCACACACTGGGGTAATGATATTTTTGTTGTTGTGGTGCTTTCTTTATAAATTCCACTGTGAAAAGAAGTAAAGTAACAACACCAAAGAAAGTTTAATCACTAAAACTAAATAATTAATATGACAATTAAATTGATCAAAGCTAGTAATATAGCCACATAATCCTAAAATTTTGGTTCATAATTGAACATAATCCATAATTTGTATACTACTATCATAAGAACAATCAAAAGTTGGCAGACACCAATGACATGAATGACAAAAGTTTGATAGCTACTGTAGTATTTAAGCAATGAAACAGAGCAAAGCATGGTATAGTATTAATCATAAAGAGAGTAACTGAATAATGGGAAGTCCAAGAATCCACCTCTTCACATAGTAATAGCAAAATCTGCAAGGATAAAAGTTTGAACTACTTCACAAAGCAGCACCATACAAGGCCACAAGCCATAGCCTAATGCCGTTAGCAAACGACCGTGGGTATCTAAGACCTGCATGAAATGCATACAAATTAATCGCAGACTAATTGATTAATAATGAAACTTGAAATCATAAATCTAATCACAAATTCTTGTAAACGACAGTCTTTTTGAGGGACTATCCTAATATAGTCGGTCCATTATCATCTTTTAGTTTAGTTTAGTTTAGCTTTAATAGGCTGGGCTTCGGAGACGTCTCTTAAAGAGACGGTCTCTCAAGAGACTGGCCGAAATCTATTTTCTTAAAAAATCCAAGGTCATAGAACCACTTAAAATGCACACAATCACACAATTCCTAAATTTTTTTGATCTCATTGTCCAATTGGTATGGTGTTGAGTAATCCACCAAGGTGCACTGAAGAGTGACTTTCATTGTAGGGAATAAACATTTACAAACAGCCCACATAAGCTATTTATTATTGCTGTTGAGAAATCCCACATCTCTGCATTCATACAATCACCTAAACTAGCCTAGTAATCCTAGTGGAGGGTCCATATTTGGTATCACAACAGATTCAAGTATCTTCATAAAGCATTTCGTGGAACATTTAAGTAACATTGAGGCAACAAAAAATCCAAATTCAAAAAATAACGATTAAGCACACAATGCAACACAAATGCACGAAAAATGTATGAAATAGCCATTTAGAGTAGACTATAAACTACCAAGAGTATAACTATCAAGAGTATAAACTAAAAACTTAATACTTGCCAACTACCAAGAGTATAAATAGATAGTCAAGAATCTATTAACAATAACAATAATCAACTGATAATCAAGAATATATTAACAAATGATAATCAAGAGTTATACACAAACGATAACAAGAATCTATTAATAATCCAAGATTGCAAACTTGCAATAGAAATAAGATTGATTTATCACAAACAATAACAATGACAATACTCAATTGCTATTCACACAAAAAAAAAAAAAACAAAAACGGGTTAAATTGAGGGAGATAGAGAAAAAAAAGTACCCAACGCAAAAATCTAAGCCACGGAAAAATTGAGGGAGATAGAGAACAATCGAGGAGCTTGTCACCCAAATTTGATACCCAACGAGACGAAGAAAACAGAGAAAGACCATTTTGCACAAATTATCTAAGATCTGTTTTTACCTCCCAGTTCTATCGAGCACAGAATGAACAAATTACGAGCAATGGAGTCGAACAGATCAGAAGAATGAAAAAGGAGATCAGAATCTTACCAGTTCTATCGAAATTTGAAGTGAGAACGAAGCAGAAGCAAAAGCAGCAGCAGCAATGGAGGAGTCGAAATTTAGGAGAGGCGCAGTGTTTTTTGAAGGAGAATAAAGAAACTGTTACTTTTAATGAATGGGCTTAGTGAATGGGAGAATAAAGAGGCGCAGCAAAAGAAACCGAGGGTTTTTTGAGAGGCGTAGTGGATCAGTTTTTTAATGAATGGGCAGTTACTTTTTTTGACCTAAATTTTTGGGTTTTGTGACGCTTTTTTATACTTAAAATTTAGACCATTTTTCATGTAAAAAAAAAGCGTCTAAAATTTCTGTGTTATTTTTGACGCTATTGGTTGTGTCTAAAAATAAGCGTCTAAAGCCTCCTTGTTTTGTTGTAGTGTTCCAACATTTTTATTAGTATATATATGATTTATTAATTTACTTATCAAATACATCACATTTTCATTTAATTAAATATATTAAATTCTAAATTAGGTATATAGAACTGCAATAATAATTATACAAATACTTCAGCTAATTTAGCTCAAATTTAAAAAAAATCAAATTCTAAATTAGGTAAATAACTAAATATTACCATGTAATCAACTATCATCTATAAAAATAATTACATTTGACAGACTCTTCTAAAGATGACACTTGCTATTTTCCAACATTTTTATTAGTATGTATGATGTATGATGATACTACTAAACTAGAGGTGTTCATGGGCGGGCTTGGGCGGGTAGCGAACCGGGTAGTACATAAAAAATCTACTCCGGGGCTCAAATATTCAAAACCTCGCCCGCATTTGCGGCCATATTTTTGTCGCTACCCGCACATTTTTAAAGCGGGCGGGACCTGCGGGTAGGCGGGTATTTATTATATAAAAATTAAAATTATAATACAAATCATAAAATTAAGTTTTATTAAGAATTAAAATACAATAGATTGTCCAAAATACTCAAAATACATAAAAAGTCTCAAAATACTCAAATTACATGAATATAAACATTATGTTGGATAATTCAATAAAAACATTCCATCATCGATTTATTTAACTACGAAATACGAAGTCCAAACATATACCTCTCCAAACATAATAAATTTAAAAAATTATTAAAATGAGTATGGACTCTAATTACTAAAGCCGGGTTGTAGTAGATTAGTAGTACTAAACAATAGACTACTAGTTTCATAACAATAGAATTAATTATATAATAATAATTATATTAAACTTAGCGGGCGGGCGGGTATACCCGCAGGTATTTTTTTGGCATCGCTACCCGCCCATTTATCTTGGCGGACGGGTATTACCCGCCCAAACTTAAATTTTTTTTGAAAATAGTTGTCTGTTCCCGCCCGTTTTTCGAGCCGAATGGGTCGGGCCTAGCGGGTAGCCTGCCCATGAACAACTCTACTAGTCTAAACACATCCAAACCGTCCAAATACACAAAAATAAAATCTAAAAAAAAACTACTCACATAGTCTAATTTCTCATTTTCTGGTAGTCCCTTTCACACATATCAAACTCTTCTGTATCCTTAAAAAACAACTTTGTTGCCTTCAAGACTTCATGTCGATCTAATTCGGCAACCTCTGAAACAACATCATAAACCTGTTTGGAATCGGGCTTAGGTGGAGATTTTTTTTACTATAGATATTTCTCAAACAAATCTGTAAATTTAGAAATAGCATCCACGATAGAATCTTTCTTTATCCTCTTGTTTGATGATGCGGAGTTTGCCTCAGATGCATTGTAAGTTTTATTTTTTTTCTCCATAGCTACCACAAATTCTTCATGTTGCCCAGCTTCGTAGCTCTATCCATAGCAAATAGTGTACATATTTCATCCCAATGATCAATGTTCTTATTTCTATAAGCAGAAGCCACGGGTATATATTGTGTTGTTTTGCCACTTCCTCGCAAAAAGTGGTTCAAACTTGATTTGATTTGCACGAAACTTGGCATACAACACTATTTGGTATTTATTATTGTGTTGAAATGGTTAGAATCGAAAACAATCGCTATATGCTTGAAATTACGTGAAAAGTTTCTTTTTTAAGGTTTTAAAGCATTTTTGGCACTTTTGTCGCATAAAATGGTTCAAACTTATTTTGTTTAGCACAAAACTTGTGCACACGTACAACACTATTTGGTATAAATTATTGTGTTCAAATAGTTAGAATCGAAACAATAGTCATATGGTTGATATTACGTACTAAGTTGCTTTTTTAAGCGTTTTTGGCACTTACTCGCATAAAGTGGTCCATACTTGGTTTGTTTGGCACAAAATTTGGCACACAATACTATATGCTTGATATTACGTGCTAAGTTGCTTTTTTAATGTTTATAAAGCGTTTTTGGCATTTCTCGCATAAAGTGGTACAAACTTTGTTTGTTTTGCACAAAAATTGGCACACAACACTAATTAGTATGTATTATTTTTTTTAAAATGGTTAGAAATGAAAACAATAGTCATATGTTTGATATTACATGCTAAGTTGCTTTTTTAAGATTTTTAAAGTATTTTTGGCACATTCTCGCATAAAATGGTTCAAACTTGGTTTGTTTGGCACGAAACTTGACACACACCACTATTTGGTATATATTATTATGTTGAAATGGTTAGAATCAAAAACAATAGCCATATGCTTGATATTACGTGCTAAGTTGCTTTTTAAAGGTTTTTAAGTGTTTTTTGCACTTACTCGCATAAAGTGGTTCAAACTTGGTTTGTTTGACACAAAATTTGGCACACAACACTGTTGGCCCATTTAGTTTTGATGATAACGTATACTTTAATAAACAAACATAATTTGTCTTTGAGATTGTTTTGATAGGTCAAATATCCGATCTTTATAAGGGTCGTTGATGGACCATTACGCGTTGAAATGGGATTACTTATTAACTGTTCCAAGATCAAGTCAGAATTCGAAGATTGGTCAATCGGAGACAGTGCAGTGTTCCCAGAATCAGCGGTCAGAGGAGGAGTCAACAAAATAATTAGGAAGATAATTTTTAATTTTTATTTTTCTTATTTAGATTTGTTGTACGGATGAATTAGTCTAGGATGCACAAGGAAATAAATTAAGAAATTAATTTAACTAACTCCTAAAAGTATTCCTTAAAATTAGGATCTTAAAATAAGATTTCTTAAATTGTCTTAGCTATTTTTAGCTAAAAGGACAAGAAAACTTGGAGTAACTACCAAGCTTTCCTACCACTCTCACGCGAAAACAAGCCCTCAACTCCCATTATTTCGGATCATGGGATTATGGGCAAATTAAATCTAAAAATCTATATAAAGGATTTTTGTTCAACCGGCACAATAGGTGATCATTTGAGAGAGATTTATTTTTCCCAAAATATTGTGCCCAAAAATATTTCGTGAGGTTTACAAAATAAAGAGAGGAAATCTTGATTGATTTTAATTGCTAATTAATTTCAAGATTTAATCCTTGTGCTATTCTTGATATGATTCATCCATTTTAGATAAATCTTGTAAAGGGTTTATTTGAGAGTTTTTGTTATTTAGACTTGGGTAAGTCTAAAGGTGAGAAGAGTAGAGAAACGGTAAGAGGTTACTGTGAGAAGAGTAGAGATCCGGTAAGGAGTTACCGAGAGAAGAAAAAGAGTAGAGGAGGAGAAGTTATCTTATGTAATAGAGGAGTGATTTACATAAAATAATAGAGAAGAGAAATCCCTAGTGGGTCGTGGTTCTTTTTCCCACGTTAAATCTTGGTGTTCCTTTTATAGTTCTCTTTTATATTTTCTTGAGTATTTTTTGATATTCAAATTCCGCAATAAAAAGGGCTAAAAATACTCAAAGGGCGCAAGTAACAATTCACCCCCCCTCTTGTTACAGTTCATTGTCTCTAAGTGTTTCTACAATTGGTATCAGAGCCCTGTTCCTCATTTGATCAGGAAACCCTGAGAGCCGTATCTTGGAGTGTTAGAGATGCAGAAAATGAACGAGCGCATGGAAGAAGGGTACTCTACTCAGAGACCACCAATGTTCGATGGCAAATTCTATACATATTGGAAAAACAGGATGAAGATCTTCATCAAAGCCGAAAACTATCAAGTTTGGAGAGTCATCGAAATTGGAGATTTTGAGGTAACAACTACTAACTCTAATAACGAGATTGTTCCCAAACCAATCACGGAATATGAGAAAGAAGATTTTCAAAAGATGGAAATGAACGCTCTTGCTATTAAATTACTTCATTATGGGCTTGGTCCAAATGAACATAATCGCATTATGGGATGCAGAACCGCCAAACAAATTTGGGATCTGCTGGAGGTTACCCACGAAGGAACGAGTGAAGTTAAGCGTTCCAAGATAGATTTGCTCATGTCCAAATACGAAAGATTTGTGATGGAACCTAAAGAAAGCATTCAAGAAATGTTTACAAGGTTCACGAATATCACGAATGAGCTTGTCTCCCTTGGAAAGCTAATTCCCTCAGATGAACAAGTGCGAAAAATCCTAAGAAGCCTACCTCAAGATGATCGTTGGAGAGCAAAGGTCACAGCCATTCAAGAATCTAAAGATTTCACAAAGTTTAATATGGAAGAGTTGGCTGGATCCATGATGACTCATGAATTGCATTTGGGAACAGCTGACAGTTCCAGGAACAAGGGTTTGGCTTTGACAGCAAACGATCAAGAAGAATCAGAAACTAACGAGGAAGAGGCAGCCTTGCTGGTACGTAGGTTCAGGAAGTTCTTCAAGAACAACAGATATAAGAATCAAAGAAACAACAAAGAAAGAGGAACTTCAAATTCCAAAACATATGAATGCTACAAATGTGGAAGTACCGAGCATTTAATCAAGGATTGCCCATTATGGAAAATTGAGAAAGGCAAAGGGAAAGCAAGAGAAACAGGAAGACAACCTACAAAAGGAAATTTCAACAAAGCCGATTTACGCAAAGCCATGATAGCTGCTTGGGGAGAATCCGAAAGCGAGACCAAAACCGAAGCTCCCGTTGAAGAAGAAGAAGTAGCCAATCTTTGTCTCATGGCGACGCATGATGAAAAGGCTAAAGGAAAAGAGGTACTGTCTACTGATCCATTTTCTGATTATTTATTTAAATTGGATAAACATAGATTAATTAGCATGATTTTAGAATCTCACGAAAATTTGGAAAAACAAACAGCCATCTGTCTCAAAACTGAAAAAGACCTTAAAGCGTGTAAAGACCAAATATCCTACCTTAATTCTTTTAGGTCCGATGTGCAAACTCGATTCTTTGAATTGCTTGATAATAATGTGATGTTAAAAGAAGCAATAGAAAAGGTAAAAGAAGAAAACATCATGTTAAATATTGAATTGAATCAACTTAAGCAATTTGAAATGGAAGTAAATTACGAGTCTAATAAAGAAATTAAATGTGTCCTTTTACAAATGAAATTAGACCTAGAATCCGCCTTAAAAGAAAATGATCGACTTAAGCTTGAATTAAATTCAAGAGAAAAAGGATAAATCAAAGAAGTTCCCAAATGGATTCTTAATGCTAAAACTAAAGGAACCGAAGGTCTAGGATATGACAAACATGATAAAAAGAAAAAGGTCTACGTTGATCTCCCAAGTAACAAAGTCTGTTCCTTTTGTGGCAAAACCGGGCACCTGAAACATCAATGTTTAAAAAGGGAACAACATAACAAAACGAATCAAATTTATGTCGATAGAGTTTGGATTAAGAAATATGATTCTTGTATAATCGACATGGAACCCAAGGATGGCTGGGTTCCACCCTCTAATAACTAATTTCGTTTTGCAGGTTCTAGTGAGGGGGAACAGCTCATGGTATCTCGACAGTGGCTGTTCCAAGCACATGACAGGCGATAGATCAAAATTTCTCTCACTAGAAGCCTATGATGGAGGAACGGTGACCTTTGGCGACAACATGAAAGGTGAAATCATTGCAAAAGGCAAGATAGGAAGGTCAAGTTCCCATGCTATAGATAATGTATTTTTGGTCGAGAATTTAAAGCACAATCTTTTAAGTATTTCTCAATTTTGCGACAAAGGTAACTCTGTAAACTTTACTTCTGATAAGTGCATCATTTCTAGGAACGACACAGGAGACATCATTCTGGAAGGGATCAGAAAAGGGAACACCTATGTGGTGGACCTGCACACTGTTCCTAAAACCAGTTTAACATGTCTAAGCGTTATAGAAGATGACCCTCTTCTTTGGCATAAAAGATTAGGTCATGCTAGTTTTTCATTGCTCAATAATTTACGATCTAAAGACCTAGTAAGAGGATTACCGCCCCTAAAATTTTAAAAGAATGAAGTATGTGATCCTTGTGCTAAAGGAAAACATGCAAGGTCATCCTTTAAACCTAAAAATGTCGTGACCACCTCAACCACTTGAATTAATTCACATGGATCTTTGTGGACCTATGAGAATACAAAGTCGTAGCGGTAAGCGTTATGTTTTTGTTATAGTTGATGATTGCAGTAGATTTACATGGACTTTATTTTTATCTAGCAAAGATGAAGCCTTTGATGAATTTGTTGCATTTGCTACTAAAATTCAGAAATCTAGTAACAATCAACTAGTCCACATAAGATCGGATCATGGTAAAGAATTTGAAAATTCAAAGTTTATGGATTATTGTAATGAGCATGGTTTAAATCACAATTTCTCCGCACCTAGAACACCACAACAAAATGGTGTGGTTGAACGTAAAAATAGAACCTTAGAAGAAATGGCTAGAACTATGTTGATTGCTAGTGGTTTACCTAGAAATTTTTGGGCCGAAGCCGTAAATACTGCATGCTATATATTAAATAGAGTATTAATTAGACCTATCACTTCTAAAACCCCCTATGAATTATTTAAAGGAATTAAACCTAATATTTCATATTTTCGAGTCTTTGGATGTCGATGTTTTGTGCATGTTAATGGAAAAAGAAATATAGGTAAATTCGATGAAAGAAGTGATGAAGCGGTATTTCTTGGCTATTCATCTCATAGTAAAGCATATAGAGTTTATAATAAGAAAACCATGTGTGTTGAGGAATCTGTTCACATAATATTTGATGAAACTAACTTTATGACAAGTGAACAAGAAACAGGTGATTTTAAAATAGGTCTTGCTAATTTAGACGATGAAGAACTTATACAAAAGGAGCAAGATCAAGAAGAACAACAACAGGTTCAGAATGCTGAACCAAATCAAGAACAGGAGCCACAGGCAGAGTTGGAACAGCCTGCAGTTCCTAATCCAGATATCCCAAGAGAAAATCAAGAAGAAAGAACTGATGTTGAATCAAATCAGAATCAAGTCAATGAGCCTGCTTCCACGTCTGTCTCCACCAGAGACTTTGTTCCAAAACCGTGGAAACACCAAAAATCACATCCACTTGACTTGATCATAAGCGACATGAACAAAGGAATTCAAACAAGGTCACAAATGAGAAACTTTTGTGCACACTTTGCTTTTCTTTCAACAATGGAACCCAAGAATCATGAAGAAGCCTTACAAGATTCGGATTGGGTGGTAGCAATGCAAGATGAATTGAATGAGTTTGAAAGAAACAAAGTATGGCACTTGGAACCTAACCGAAGAACAAGAAGATTATTGGACTGAAATGGGTATTCAGGAACAAGCTGGATGAACATGGAACAATCGTAAGAAACAAAGCAAGGTTAGTGGTAAAAGGATACAATCAACAAGAAGGTATTGACTGTACTGAAACTTTTGCTCCCGTAGCTAGATTAGAAGCTATTAGAATTCTTATTTCATTTGCTGCTTTCATGAATTTTAAATTATATCAAATGGACGTAAAATGTGCATTCTTAAATGGGTTTCTAGAAGACGAAGTGTTTGTGGAACAACCACCTGGCTTTGAAAACCCAATTTCTCTGGATCACGTCTACAAGCTTGACAAAGCTCTTTATGGGCTAAAACAAGCACCTAGACAATGGTACGAGAGATTATCTAAGTTTTTGATTGATAACAAGTTCATACGTGGTAAAATTGATAAAAACCTTATTCTTTAAGAATAAAGGTTCGAATATTTTAGTTGTTCAAATATATGTTGATGATATTATTTTTGGTGCTACTAACGAATCGTTATGTAAGGAATTTGCGGACCTAATAAGTAATGAATTTGAAATGAGCATGATGGGAGAATTAAATTTCTTCCTTGGTTTGCAAATTAAACAAACTGCTAATGGTATCTTTATTCATCAACAAAAATATATAAAAGAACTTCTAAAGAAATATGGACTAGATAATGCTAAGACAAACCATACACCCATGGCCACTAATATTAGGTTAGACGAAGACTCTAATGGAATTAATGTTTACCAAACGATGTATAGAGGCATGATAGGATCTCTACTATACTTAACAGCTAGTAGACCCGATATATCCTTTAGTGTTGGTTTGTGTGCTAGATTTCAATCAAATCCTAAAGAATCACATCATACGGCAGTTAAAAGAATTCTAAGATATTTAAAGGGAACAGATGACTTATCCCTATTTTATCCGAAAAGTGATGTCTATGACTTGAAAGGGTATAGTGATGCAGATTATGCAGGTGATCTTATGAATATAAAAAGCACTTCAGGAATGGTACAGTTTCTTGGATCTTGTTTGGTATCATGGAGTTCCAAGAAATAGAACACAGTAGCTTTATCCACTGCAGAAGCTGAATACGTGGCAGCAGCAGCCTGCTGTTCCCAAATGCTTTGGATTAAACAACAACTAAGAGATTTTGGTATTAAACTTTAATGTGTTCCTATTTATTGTGATAATACTAGTGCTATTTGCATTTCAAAAGATCCAGTGCATCATTCTAGAGTTAAACATATTCATATTAGACACCATTTTCTTAAGGATAACGTAGAGCATAAAAATATTATTGTTAAACTTGTCAATACTAGTAATCAAGTTGCAGATATTATGACCAAACCGCTTCCAAGAGAACAATTTGAAAAGATGAGGTTGGAGCTAGGTATGATCAAGCTTCACTAAAGTTCAATGCTAGTATTACTCCTCAAACAACTTGAAAAATCGGAAGGGTTCAATCAACCACAACAACCAAGATTGATTACTCAATCATTGCGAGATTTGGGTATGCTTCTATTTAAATTTATGTCTTAAACTTAATCTTGATTGCTTGCATGTTTGAACTGATTAGACCAAGTAGCATAACTTATTTTATATCATATATTATTATTTATTATTACCCACATATTATAAATTATTTTCGAAAAATCACAAAAATATTTTATTTTTCCACAAATTCCAGCATTTTATTTTTTTAAAATTATTTCGGTGAGCCAACATTATTGTATAAAATGGAAGACGGATCATCGAGGTGTTTCGGAAAGTAGTTATCTTAATCGACAAATTCAACGAACTTACACTTAAACTTTTCGCTACCTCACTCGGTTCATACGCTAAAACTAATTCAAGGAGTTGTACTAATATTCATAACCGTCCCTTCACACTTTATATAACCCACTCTTAACGTCACATCAATCATTCACCATAATTGCCAAAGTACAACTTCTCCTTTATCACTTCAAAACCGTCAACCCCCTTTCTTCTTCAAATCCCTAACCTTCCTCAAATCAACTCATCTTCACCATGAAAACTCCCAAGACTTCTTCTACCAAGAACACCAAAGAAAAGATGCCCAAGTTCATACAACCGGAACCTTTACAAGTCATTCACCCTACATTCGACAACCCACAATCATCAACTCCCTCATCACAACCCAAAACATCCTCAAAACCCATGCATGTTGGCACAAAAAGGGCTTTTTCCACCAAAGGAAGCTCATCTTCAAAACCGGCTAAAAAGGCCAAGGTCGTGGATCCTGATTGTGCAGAGGAGGTTGCCAAAGAGATGTCCGTAGGATTTAGTTTGGACAAGTATTGGTATGATTCTACTCCCTTTCCTCAATTACATGCTATTTTGAGTAATCAAGGGTGGGAGGAATTAATGAGTAATTTTGCTTGTAATCCTATTTATCCACATCTCATGAGAGAGTTCATCCAAAATTTCACAATCGACAATGGGGTTTGTTCTAGCGTCATTAAAGATATTAAAATTGAATTTAATAGCTTAATGTTGGGGGAATGGTTCGGAGTTTCAGTGGTAGGGTTTGACACTTATTATGTTGGGTCAAAGATTGTTTTTTCGGGTATCACAGAAAAGACTGTTTTAAAATTTCTTGGTCAAGAAAACAAAAGGAGGTTTAGTCACATGTCTCTGTCTCCACTACACAAGCTTCTTTACAACATTGCCCGTAGGTTCATTTTACCCCGCAATTCTAAGCGGAGTGAAGTAAATTTACGAGATGCAACACTGATTTATTGCATGGCTAATCACATTAAAATTAATTTTCCTTCATTAATGGTATCACATTTGTCCGAGTGCATAGAGAAAGGACTTATGGTTGGTTATGGTGGTTTATTAACTTGTATTTTTAAGAAGTTTGGAGTCCCAATGGATGGGCTAGAATTTCCCATGAGTGCTAATAATAAGATCAGTGAGAGGTGTCTTACCAATTTGCACCTCCAATTGAATGAAAAGGGGATTCTAGAGCATGCCGTTGAGGAGGTTGATGTAAGTTCTGATGAAGAAGAAGAGGAGAAAGTAGAAAAAGAAGAGGAGGAAGTAAAGGAAGGAGAAAAAGAAGATCAGGAGGATGTTCCCACTGCCATTACAGAGGCAGAAACTGATAGGGAACAGGAGGATGCTGTGAGTGAGGGGGAACAGGTTGAGGGAGAGGGAGAAAAGGAACAGGAAGAAGATGAGGACCTTCATGTGCCTCTTAAGAATATCAAGAAACCTTCTGTGCTCACACCACGAAAGAGCAAGAGGTTGGCTTCCAAAAGTTCCTCGAGCCAACATGATGACATTACTTCTCCAACCCCACCATCACCAAAACCAGACTCACCCACACCAGTTGACATTCCATCATCACCACCATCACCAATTCCCACTTCACCTACACCTACTGGTTTTGATAGGGATGACTCACCTTTTCCTCCAACTCCAATTGATCTCATCCTAGGTAAATTTGATTCCTTGCAGTCTCAACTCATTGCGTTTCAGAGTGAAGTTCGTGCCTCTCTATCTACTATTGCTGAGCAACTCACCGACATGGAAATACGTCTTGGTGCGAAGCTTGACACTGTGGAGGTGCAAACTGAATTTGTTGATGAGGAGCCTGTTGCCTGATCCTCCTGTTTCTGTTTTCAATTAAAAATTTGATGTTTGGTTGGCCCATTTTCTATGTAATTTCTTAAACAATATTTTCTTTTGTCTTTTTATGTACCAAGCTGGGTTACAAAAACAATTTATGCTTCGTTTATGCTACTTCCTAACCCACAACTTTTTAATCGTTATATCATCTTTATTTTCTATCCCCATGGTCTATGATGTTTGAATGCGTGCTTTCTTGGTTTATGTTTGGCATTTATTTTCTTAGTTTGCTGCTTACTATCTTAATTTGTCTAATGCTTGCCTTAGAGCTGTGGATTGATTCACACCCCTACTTTTTGATTGATGCCAAAAGGGAGAAGAGTAGCAAACAAACTTAAATGAATGCTTGTGAATGCTTATGTTTTTGCTTAATCTTGATAATTGATTCATTCTTTGTCTTGAGTTCTAAATTGATTCTCTGTGTTGTTCTTATAACTAAAACCTATGACTTTAGGTTACTTTAGTTTGTTCTAAATTTTTAAGAAGTTTAGCATGTTCTTAAAATTTTAATTTGTTCTATATACTTAAGGGGGAAGAGTAGTAATTTGTTGACTTACTGTTTAATATTCTTAAGCTTCATATGAAATTATTTATTTGTCTTATGAAATGATCATCATGGGAGTACTTATGGATAATTTGATTAAATGTTGCTTGATATGATTTATTAAATATCACTTTGTTTATCCTTGATTCTCAAAACCTCATGATATTTTGAATTACTTAGATTGTTGTGTTTCTTTATGTTTTTACGTTTCTTAGTTAATTTTCTTATAGTTATATTTATGTTTTGTCTTGTTTTAAATTTTTAAAAACTTAAGTCATGTTTAACCACATGATTTTTAAAAAAAAGGTTTTAAAATTTATTAGTGTAATATGTTTACATGAGAGTTTAGTAAATTATTTGTAACGATTTAATTTACTAGATTTAGTTGAATGTGTGTTAATCTCAAGCATGTTCATTATATTTGTTTTACTCTATTTTATTAAGTTTGTTTATAAAGTTTGTCATCATCAAAAAGGGGGAATTTGTTGGCCCATTTAGTTTTGATGATAACGTAAACTTTAATAAACAAACATAATTTGTCTTTGAGATTGTTTTGATAGGTCAAATATCCGATCTTTATAAGGGTCGTTGATGGACCATTACGCGTTGAAATGGGATTACTTATTAACTGTTCCAAGATCAAGTCAGAATTCGAAGATTGGTCAATCGGATACAGTGCAGTGTTCCCAGAATCAGCGGTCAGAGGAGGAGTCAACAAAATAATTAGGAAAATAATTTTTAATTTTTATTTTTCTTATTTAGATTTGTTGTACGGATGAATTAGTCTAGGATGCACAAGGAAATAAATTAAGAAATTAATTTAACTAACTCCTAAAATTATTCCTTAAAATTAGGATCTTAAAATAAGATTTCTTAAATTGTCTTAGCTATTTTTAGCTAAAAGGACAAGAAAACTTGGAGTAACTACCAAGCTTTCCTACCACTCTCACGCAGAAACAAGCCCTCAACTCCCATTATTTCGGATCATGGGATTATGGGCAAATTAAATCTAAAAATCTATATAAAGGATTTTTGTTCAACCGGCACAATAGGTGATCATTTGAGAGAGATTTATTTTTCCGAAAATATTGTGCCCAAAAATATTTCGTGAGGTTTACAAACTAAAGAGAGGAAATCTTGATTGATTTTAATTGCTAATTAATTTCAAGATTTAATCCTTGTGCTATTCTTGATATGATTCATCCATTTTAGACAAATCTTGTAAAGGGTTTATTTGAGAGTTTTTATTATTTAGACTTGGGTAAGTCTAAAGGTGAGAAGAGTAGAGAAACGGTAAGAGGTTACCGTGAGAAGAGTAGGGAAACGGTAAGAGGTTACCGTGAGTAGAAGAGAAACGGTAAGGAGTTACCGAGAAAAAGAAAAAGAGTAGAGGAGGAGAGGTTATTTTATGTAATAGAGGAGTGATTTACATAAAATAATAGAGAAGAGAAATCCCTAGTGGGTCGTGGTTCTTTTTCCCACGTTAAATCTTGGTGTTCCTTTTATAGTTTTCTTTTATATTGTCTTGAGTATTTTTTGATATTCAAATTCCGCAATAAAAAGGGCTAAAAATACTCAAAGGGCGCAAGTAACAATTCAACCCCCCTCTTGTTACAGTTCATTGTCTCTAAGTGTTTCTACAAACACTATTATGTATATATTATTGTGTTGAAACAGAATTGAAAACAATTGTCATATGCTTGAAATTAAGTGCTAAGTCGCTTTTTTAAGGGTTTTTGACTGTCTTTGGCACTTTATCTCATATAGTGGTTCAAACTTAGTCTGTTTAGCACGAAACTTGGCACACAATACTATTTGATAATATTATTGTGTTGAAATTATTAGATTCAAAAACGATAGTTATATGCTTGATATTACGTGTTAAGTTGCTTTGTTAACGTTTCTTAAGCGTTTTTTGGCACTTGCTTGCATAAAGTCGTTTATAGTTGGTTCTTTTGGCACGA
>JAAKBH010000768.1:0-115904 GCA_019776075.1 Amaranthus palmeri
TTTTTTTTTTGTGAATAATTTAGTTGCGAGGAATTAGTGCATGAAACGGATGGGTTTTAGGTCGATAAATCAGTGGTCATGGAACCTAGTAAGCTGACAGAGCATGCAAAGGGGGTTCTGGAGACTAGGGCTGATAAATCTAGGTTTTGCCATGCCACTGCTGCTGGTGGTGGAGAGTTTGAGGTGGAGGATAGCACTGTCAAGTTCCCTTTTACCCTTGCAAATATGACTTGTGGTTGTGTGGGAAATGGCAAGGATCAGGGATCTCTTGTAAGCATAATCTTAGGGTCATTTACAACAAGAGAACTTGATTCTAGGGACTTTGTCTCACCTTTTTACAAGGGGGTGCATACAAACTCCCCTTTGGAGATCGCAAACCACCCCATGGCTGATGCAACTCACTGGCCCTCACTTGATGTGCCAGAAATTGCACCACCCCTAGGGAAAGGAAATGCTGGCCGACCACTTAAACAAAGGAGAAGAGCTGCGCACGAGGCAAAAAGGAAAGAGTCACAAGATCAACATGCAACCTATGCAAAGAAATTGGCCACAATGCAGTCACATGCAAGGCAAGAAAGGCGTCAACGAAGACAACAGAACAAGAAACTTCCTCTTCACAGCTAGGCAAAACAAGGGGGAAGAAGAGAAAGGGTACTAATTAGCATTGTTTAATGTAATTTTTGCGTGAAACTTGGTTTGTATGATACTTCTTTTGTAACTACTTGGTTTGGATGACACTTCTTTTGTATATCACTATATTTTAGAAAAAATGGTATGTGACGCAAATGGTATATGGTGAATTAATAATTATCACAAACGACAGACTAACAAAATTTGTCATTAATAATATTCTGTGTTAACGACATGATCTACAACATTTAATATGATGGTATATCATGAAATTTTCGTAAATTATTTTTGGCCCGAGTTAAAATCCAATTTGTTCTTCCAAATTTTAATATTCAAATATTTGGATATTTAAAGGGAAATTCCACGTTGTAACCCTGAGTTTTTGGGTTTTCCACGTGGTAACCAAAACTTTTAAAATATCCACTTGGTAACCCTGAGGTTTACGTAATTGTTCCATCGTGACCTTTTTGCACATAAAAATGTTAGCAAATGTTAATTTCGGATCTCTAAGGTTGTTGTATGCCTATTTATGTGACTCCTCATTTCAAATGCCATTAGTTTCAATATTTTTTCCCAAAACCTAAACCCAAACCCTACCATCTTTCATCCAATTTATATTTTTTCTCCCAAATCTAAAGATAGTAAAGTTAGGGTTCATATTTTGGGTAAAAAGGTTCAAACTGATGACATTTGAAATGGTGAGTCACGTAAATAGGCGTACAACAGCCTTTAAGCTTCTAAATTAACGTTTTCTAACGTTTTTCTAACATTTAATGTGCAAATGGTCACGGTGGAACAATTTTGTAAACCTAAGGGTTACCGGGTGGATTTTTAAAAAGTTTTGGTTACCACGTGGAAAACCCAAAACCTCAGAGTTACCACGTGGAATTTCCCTTAAAATTTTGAGTTCGATCAAAAATTTCACACTTCACTCTTAACACACATTTTCTCTTCCCAAGAACTCATTTCCTTTCAAGTGGCAGAAAAAATGAGCAGGAAGAAAGTGTTGGTAATTGGGGGAACTGGTTACCTTGGACAACATCTACTTGAAGCATTTTCTGATCTCCAATCATCCCCTTTTTCTTATGATCTTGCTTTCACTTATCATTCAAATCCTCCTTCCAATTTGCTTCATGCTTTTCCTCAATCTCTATCCTTCGTTGTTGATTTGCAAAATGGTAATGGGTTTGATTCCATCTCCACCATTTTTGGTCAGGTTTGTTTTCCGAGCTCCATTTCAAGTATGCTCACTTACAAGTATTCAATTTTCACCATTTGGTTAGCTTATTTCATCTGGGCTTGTTTAATTACTCAAATATTTATCGACATGATTCCTGTATCTGTATGTTGTTGGATTTTGATTGATTTTTCTGTAATACCCATTTGAATTTGCGGATTGTTTTCTGCAATGGAATCGCAATTCATTAAACAATTAGAGATCGCATTTATGATATAGATTGTTCTTTGTGGGTAGGGGTGGGCATGTGGTGGAGTCCAACCGTGGCCTGAAATATTAATTCTCATTAGTTTAATCAAATTTGAGATGATGGGATTTGAATTTCATTGAAGTCTTAGTTTTATTTTGATTGAACCAACCGATTAAATGAATTTTGTTGCAAAGTATTACAAATATTTGGCTTATTAAATGTTATTGATGTGTCAGCCAGATGTGGTTGTGAATTGTGCAGCTGTCTCGGTACCTCGAGCTTGCGAAATCAATCCTGTTGCTGCCATGTCTGTTAATGTTCCATCTTCTCTTGTCAACTGGTTGTTGAGCTTTAAAGAGAAAAATACCCTTTTGATTCACCTTTCAACTGATCAAGGTACAATTCATGCTGGTGATGTTATTTTTAAAGAGCTTTGCAATCAAATTTTACTTGTTGAAAATATGAGAAGTTTTGCAAAGATTCATTTAGATGGTTTTTTGAGGATGGTTGCCATTAATAATCACAATTTCGTCGTTCTGAGTTGTTTTCCTGCTCTGCTATCCCTAGATAAGGTGGACTTGTCTTGTCTGATCAGTGATCAGTGGCGGATCCAAGAAAAAAATAATGTCAAAAAAAATTTAAGTAAAAAGCACTTCATGTGGAAGACAATACACTAACCAACTCATTCAGTGTATATTTACATATAGTACTTTAGTTTTATTTGGATTTATGTGATTTCCACTGACATTAATTTGCCCATGTCTGTCTTTATCTATACTCTTCTTTTGTTCTAAACAATTTGATGCTGGCAGAGTTTTTAAAGCTTTTTTATATTTTTAACTTTTGCTAAACTCCTTAGTTTTCATGCAAGTAAAATTTGAGCTCTTGGGGGAATGATTTATATTTATCCGTTAATCTTGGCGTCATGTCTTGATGGTTCCGAATTTGTAATTCATTCTATTGTTATGTGGTTCTGTCGATGTTATTGTTAATAGCTCAAAATGAAGTTAGGTAGTGTTTGGCAACATAGAATTCATTTGAAAATATGGAATTTAATTTTGATATACAAAAATTCAAGAATTGTAAATGATACCTATATACTTGGAATTTGCAAATTTTGATACTTGACCAAATTTTACATTGTTATTGCAATTCTATGGAATCGACCCAATTCCACATTTCCAAATTCAAGATTTTCCGAACATAGTTTTTGGCTCGATTTAACTTTTGGAAATGAATTCTGAGTTGCCAAACATACCATAAGAAGACGATAACATTTGATTTATTAAATTGAAGAGAGTTGGAATGGACCCTCAATATATTTAGGTCCTCTGTAGGTTAATTGTTTTGATTGGCCCTTTACTATAAGACAAATCATTAATATTTAGAGATTGAATGTATTTAGGTAGTGTTTGGTATATCAAAAATTAGGGTAGGAAACGGATTCATAAAACATAGTCCATTACATTGTGTTTGTTTAGTCAAAAAGGTAACGATTGCCGTTAGATAGAGGTAACCATTACCATTACTTTGTTACCAGCCCTCTACCACTGGTAACATTTTTGAACTCTGAGTTATGGCGGTGCAATCATCCCTTGCATTTTGATTTCTTGGTTGTTTCATCATGGATTTGTATTAAATGTTGTGGCCGACCAACTTGATTTTACTTTGAACTTATGGAAGAGCTCATCCTCTAATTGAGGTATTCGATTAATTTTTCATTTATTTATGTTCTTTTGTGAAAATTACAGTCAAAATCAAAACAGGTACAATTAAAATTAAAGCAATCAAAGAGTTGATGATTGATTTATTTGAACATGTTGCAACTTTAGAGGAAATTTTAGAACAAAAAAGAGAGCTATTTGAATTGATATATGGTGGTGTGGATTGCGGTGGCTTATGTGGGTTTGGGATTGGTGGAGGTTGACGAAATATGGTATAGAGAAAATGATAGGGATGATGCATTTGCCTTCTTTTTTTTTTTCCATTCCCTTACATCTTTTTGTACCAAACAATAATTAACAATAATATTTAACAATACCTTTACTTCTTGTAACACATTTCATTTCCATTACATTTCCACTTCTTATACCAAACACTTAGTATGAAAATCTGGAAACTTAAAATGTGTAGTCTTTGTTTCCTAAGTTATCTTGTTTACTTCATCTGAAATGTTTTAGTTGTCAGTTTATGAAGGGACCAAATCGTTTTACAAAGAGGAAGATGAAACGTTGCCAGTAAACATTTATGGGAGATCAAAAGTTGAAGCAGAGAAGTTTATTACTGCAAATTATTCAAACTTCGCAATTTTGAGAAGCAGTATCATCTACGGTCCACAAACTGTATCACCTGTGCCAAAGTCCCTTCCGATTCAGGTCTGAATAGTGGGAATTTTTCATGTTCATATTACCTGTCCCTAAATAATGCAGAAATGCAGATGCTACTGACTAAAACAAACCTTGCTGCTGGTAGAAATTGGCAAAAATTACTGCATAGATCTAAGGTGGGGTTCTGGTAGAAATTGGCAAAAATTACTGATTAGTGGGAATTATTAAATCTAATCAATTATGACCTATGACTCTTCGTATCGTAGCCTCATTGATCTAAGGTGGGGTTCTGTAGAGAATAATTTGGACACCAATCAACTAATGCTACCTGATTAAGTCTTTAAAACTCGCTTAGAGAATTAAATGCTTATTTTTAAAAGTTTGATGATGATGCTTGCTATAACAGTGAATGTAGATCAAAAAATCGATACAAATCACTAAGGGGTGGGATCAATATTTTGAACTATTCACCTATTTATTTTATTTTATTGTATTTTTGAAATGTATTCACCTTCTAGCATGTCTCAAACTTGCTGCAGGCTGGTGCGGCTAACTTTCCGAAAAAATGAAAGAGGTTAGATTTAGAGGTTGTGCACTAGTTCGCTTAAGTTAACCCACGAGTTCTTAAAGTAAAATTCAAATTGATCGGAAAATTTATTGGTTAAGAAATGAATTTGCCGATTTGTGTCTACACCCAACTTGACATCAATTGGATTGTTTAGCTTGTTTGATATGTCTACTTAACTCACAAAGGCTTGAATGATCTCAAAAACTCCGTTTTCACTCTAGTTTGAATCTGCTTCTCACAAAACTTTTGTTTCAAATTCAATAAAACCTTAGCTCCTATTACCTACACCTAGTAATATAAGACTCTTGAAGAAGTACTACTTCTACTTGCACCAAAACTTCTAAGTTCTAACTAAATTAAAACTCTAAATTATTATAAACTAAGTGCAAAACTGCATCTGATTAATTAGTTTTATCACAAGCAAGAATCCGTAAAAAAAAAAAAGCCTCTCCTTGAAACCATAGTTCAAAAATAAGGCTACATCATCAAATCGAGACCGTATCATAAAGGTTTTTGAGTTTACTGCAACTGAAATATAGACGGATATAACCAATAAACCATTTGCATTAACATCTGAATTTGTTTGGTCCAAAACAATAATTTTTGCTTATTTGACTAATTACAATTTATTCGAATTCTATACTACGTCCAATCCAAATCTAGGCATCAAGTCATTAGCAACAAGTAGTTTTGATGATTGTTGTCGGTTGTTGAACCCTGGCAACGAGTGTTGTCTTTGGACCAATGAGTCGTCGACTTCTACCGCAGTACTAAATCTCGGGTTGAATACCAACTTACCTTTGAATTTCTTCAACATCTTAGCTTTTTTGATTAGTTCTTTTGCACCCAAACTCCTCGAATGACCCATTATGAGCACAAACCTCATCTCCCTACTAGATGCAATACATGCTTGTTGTATGCCTAATGCAAACGATTTCCATGAACTCCTTTATCCCCTTTCTTTTCGAGGATTGTCCCACAAATCTAACAATTCCTTGTCAAGATAGGGATGTATGTCATGCACCTCAAAACTAATGGTAATAATTGGATGGTGCTAAATTTAATTAAACAAGAGTTGTTGACTTTCTTCTCCATCATATGAAAAGGCCCTATTTAGTTCTCCTTAATCTACTCTCCTTTGTGCTTCTTGTCCTCTGAGAACTTTCCATTCTTGACATTTATTCACACAAGCTTATCGTCCATTGCCTCATATCATTTTCCACATTGCGCACCTTACCTTTGTTCGAGTCGAGCACGACAACTTCCTCATTCCTATAGTCCTTCATTTACATCAAAGATATTCATTCTGGTGTCATGAATTCAAATGTAAATTTATTACCCTGAGAATAGGTATTCTCAAAATCATCATGCACAACTCCTTTGCCATATAGCTACGGTCGACCTGGTACATGACATATGGTTGTTGGAATTACGTTACACTCTACGTAGATCAAATTATGGACCTATAACGAAGCTCAAAAGCTCCTTTCTATGTATCCTTATGATATCGTGCACACTACCCACCTTAGTGCATATAGACTATCCAACTTTTGTGTAGTGTAATGAAAGCTTCTCTTCCATCTCCTCTGCAACCATTTTTCAGGGCTCCATCTATGAGTACTAAACAAACCTTACTTATGATTCTACTTTTGCTTTTAGAGTAGATAATGTTCACCATTAGCTATTGTAGTTCTTCTATTACGCAATCATGTAAGACATCCTCGTTAGTAATTTTTTTGTTTTTGTTTTTTGGAAATATCCTCGTTAGTAATTTTTGATTGCTTGTTACTATTGTCATTTTCAAATCTTCGTCTTCAGCCCAAATAGAATTACCTCAGTTAGCTAAATACTCTTATTCACTCATAGTTAACCTCAATGGGTCCCCATGATCATGCTCATCCGTCACCGTCAAAGCACGAGATTTTGGACATTCCTAGCATAGTGTCCATTGTTGTTGCACCTGAAATGCTCAAGTTTCTCCGTTTCCTTCTTTGCTATCCTCCCAGCTTCACTTGTCACTTGTGGATACATTTCCTTTAGTCGTCATTTAAATTTCTCCGACATGTTTTGGAAGGTAAGTCTTCGGTGAACTTTGATGTTGTCCCCTAAGTCATCTGCAAGTCCCACGGTCAACCTCGCTCACTTCAAATCTTCATCCTCAATTATGTTACATTCAATGAACAACTTCAAAAACTCATTGATGTACTCTTGTACAAGTGTAGATTTCTGTTTCACAAAACTCCATCTAATATATTGCCTTATTTATAAATATTGGGCACATACCTGTGAAGTATCTTTCGCTTCAAATCACTCCAAGTATTGATGCTGGCCTTACCTTCTCGTATGTGTTGATTTTGCTTGCCTTTCTACCAAAGAGCATATATCTTAGTCAATTTTAACTTGGTCAAATTTAAAATGTTGATCTACCGGTGTGTCCCTCACTCAATATAGTTCTCTAGCTTTCACTGATATTTTATGTAGTTCTCTCGGATCAGATTCCCGTCAAAATTCTGTAAATCCACATGAAAGTTTTGATCTTGATACCTTGGTTGAGGATATGGAATAACCTTATCATGATGCGCCTTTCTTTGCTCACTGCTGCATCTGGTTGCTTTGCTGAATTGGCTATAAGTTCAATCTACACAAATTTGGCCGCTAACCTTTTGAGATCTTACATGCTTGATGCTATATAAAATAGAAACAACAAACAAAAACAAAAACAAAAACCAATTGCAACCTATGACTATGTCAATGCTATGATTAATTAAATGACCTGCAATTTAACGTCCCTTGAAATCATAAAGATGCCTGAATGTCTCTCGGACAATAAAACTGGTTTTCCCTCGCTTTTGCAATTTGACCCTTGCTCAACGCTATACTTGATGACTTGCATTCATCAGCTTATGAAGAAATGATGTTTCTAATCTCCATTTTTGTGATACAGTGGATTGATGATGTACTCTCAAAAGGAAACAAGGTGGACTTCTTTTATGATGAGTATCGTTGCCCCGTGTTTGTCAAGGATGTTGTCGCAGTCATAATATCCTTAACAACGAAATGGATCGCAGGTGAGGAAATTGTTTTCCGACATTAAGCTTCTTTTTTTATAAGAACAAATACTTGTTTTTTCTTTTTTACTGTTATGAATCCCATCATCTTGTACCTGTAGTCAGAGCGATGAATGCAATAGACTACAGGTACAATCTAGCAATCAGAGCGATCTTACAATAGACTATTGACACACAAAATTGTACTGTAAATTCTATGCTTTTCTCGACTATTGACACACAAAATTTACACTATATTTTTTTATGTTTGTTGGTTTGACCAGAGGCTAGACCCGTGCAATTACTGTTAAATCTTGGGGGGCCAGATAGAGTTTCCCGTGTTCAGATGGCTGAGGCTGTAGCGGAGAGCAGAGGATATGATATGTCATTGATCAATTCCGTGTCCGCATCATCGGTTAGTATCTGTATAGAGATAAATTAAGTAATTCCTAGTTGCAGTTGCGAGTTTAAGTTTATTTAGATAGAATGAATTCTCAACTAAATTTGACGACACCTATGTCTCAGATTGATCGCGGTGTTAAATCCCCGGCAGATATATCCATGGACATCAACAAACTGGTTAAAACACTTAATATATCTCCAATTTCATTCAAAGAGGGTGTAAAATTGACTCTCAACATTCAATGACTGGCTAAATGAGCCTACAAAGACACACATTTACATTGTGGCCAATTCATTCCGAGTTTTAAGTTTCTAAATGGTTCATTCCGAGCCAAGTTCATATACTCTCAGAAGCCGGTGTGCGAGATGCTACTTCAGCTGGTGTTTGAGTATCAAAGGGTGTATAATTTGTCATCAAAACCAGTTTAATGAGCTTATTATTGGAAACGTTTGGTGTTACACCAAAACCATTTGTTTGGACATTGCAAATCACATTCCATAAGTTGTTCACAATATGCACAGTTGTGGACTTGTGGTTGTGGACTGGACATTATTGTCTTATTTTATAAAAAAAACTTGCTCCGTTTTTGTTGGGTCAAATTATTATCCCGTAATTTATTTAGTCAAATCAAAACCGCCACGTAACTTCCATTTATTGAAGTAACCGATGGTAACCGCTCACTAACTTCCAACCTCTCTAGAAATAACCTCCATGATATTTCTATAAATGCATTCATCTACATGATAAAGGTACGCAATCTTACTCTAAACACTTATTACATTCACCTTTTCCTGAATCTGACTTAAGCATCGGAGAGCCCTTCCGGGACATAGGCCCCCGGGTTAGCTTTCCTTGTGGTTGCAGGAACACCGCACGCGGAGGTCAGATCTTCCCACTTCCTTACAACTGAAGGTACTTCCCTTAAACTTCCCCTTTTACAAATTTGACCGTTTCTAAACCGAAACAGTTTTCATATGTTCTTTTTCAATAGAATTTTATGAATTTTAGCGTCAAATTTAGAAAGGAAAAACAAACGATTTCTCATCGATCTATATGAGAAAACATATTTATATGGAATTTTGATAAATTTCGTCTTAATATATACTTTTTAAATATCAACTTTTTAGAATTTTTAAAAACTCACAATTAAAATTATCTGACTTTCAATTTGTATTAGAATTCTGCGAAAAAAGTGAATGAGAAGAACAAATGAAAATAAAGGGAATATTTACTACTTTTGGATAGCAAAAGAAAGGAAATAGAGAGGAGAGAATTGAAGTATGTTTTATTAAACAAAACCATTTACATAATTTTAAAAATAGAAATTTTCCAAAATGAGACGTTCTCAAGGTGAAATCATCTTTATTGGATTTGTTCAAATTTGAATGTACACTATTATCCTAATATAATTACTTATAACCAAAAGCAATTACTTATTGTCTTAGTCAAATTAATTGCTATATTCTAAGAGTATTTACTTATAATCATTAAGTGTTCACTTACAATTTACAACCTAAACTGATCAATTAGATAAATTAACTAATTAGAGCGAAAGATATTAATCTTTCTTCCCTATCTTTCCCTTGCTAGTTATCTTCTTTTTCTAGCTTTCTAAAAAATGTATCCAGAAGAATAGATTTACATTTCTAGGTTTTAGAATTCATTGTAACCTATAGTAGTGATTGTAAATATCTAATTTTGTCTTTGAATTACAATGAAATATTACTATTTTATTTACATTACTTTTTGCAAATTATATTTACAAAAAATAAAAGGCGTAAGCATTAATTAGTTAAATTGTCGAATTCTAGTTGCTTTGATCGGAGATGTTATGTTAGACGTCTAACTAGAGTTGACCTTTAACTTATTTTTAATATTTTAAATTATTTTTTAAAAAGTTAATTTCTTATGCTGATTTATTTTAGTATTAATCTTTTTAATTTAAAAATTTAATTTTAAATTACTAATTTGTTTTAAAAAGTCATTACAATTGTTCTAAATAACGCTTGATTCATATTGTGCAAAATGATTGCAACCTTCAATATTCAAAAAAGAACCCTGTTAGCACCTTCCTTCTCGTTCCCATTCCTTAACTGGTTACCTTATTTTCCTTAACTTTCTTTTGCTTTTTATTATACTTCATTTGTTTTAAAGTTGCTCCAAAATACCTCTTTTTCCACCGTCTAACGAAGTTCTTGGATTTTTTATATCTTAAGTTACGCAGGCTAAAAATTATACAAATTTAAAAATCATTTATTATTGATAGCCTTAAAATTTCAATTATTTATAAATTATGTGTTACTTGCGAGTTATAAGCAATTTAAATCAAAAAGTGTAAGCATTGCAATTACCTTGGAAGATTTCGATTATCAGAAAATAAATGACCTAGTATCAATGTTTTGCAAATACCTAATATTACATCATGATATAGCTCACTCACAAATCTATCCCCACCTTGAAAAATTGATGTCTAGTGGAACTAGATGCATTACTACCCTTTGTAGATGTGTTAACTAAATTAGAATAATTATGAGCACACATTTTCTTTTTACTAATTCTCCCACAATAATCCCAATTATTGTTTAACCATGAATAATTCAAACTTTATAGAATGTTTGCTTAGAACATCGCTTATCATTTAATGACTTGCTATAACAGGTAAATTTTTTGAAAAGAAAAAAAGTCCTCCATTTTTCAATCTATTTCCCTGTCACCCTCTCGTTCTCTTTCCCTTCTACCCTCACTTTTAGTTTCGTATCAATTTTCTTATGGTATGTTTGGTAACATGGAATTTATTTTCAAATACTGAATTGGCTCAAATACTATGTTTGGCAAATCTTGAATTTGGAAATGTTGGAATTGGGTCGATTCCATAGAATTCTAACAACAATATAAAATGGGTCAAGTATCCAAATTTGCAAATTCCATGTATATAGGTGTCATTTACAATTCTTGAATTTAAATATCAAATTTAAATTCCCTATTTTTCAAATGAATTCTATGTTCCCAAACACTACCTTAGCTAATTGTGTCTAAACTTACACACGCAAGTAGGGGTGAACACGGTCCGGTTTGGTCTGGTCTGACACTAAAATTAGACCAAACCAGAAATTCCGGTATGGAAATTTTCCAGACCGGACTGGACCGTTTAAATCACCAGACCGGACCGGACCAAACCGTTTTACAACGGTCCGGTCTGGTTTGGTCTACGATTTTTCATTTTTATAGTTTTATCCAAATTAATACATGTATTTATGCAAATATTTCACACCTACAATTAATAAATATAATAATTTGTAATTAGTTAATAGTATTAACATCATTCATTTATATATTGCTATATAAAAATAACTACATCTTAAAATATATAGGTAGCAACTTAATTTTTTAAATACAAAATTATGATTTTTGACCATAGAACGGTTTGTGGTCCGGTCTGAAAAATTTAAAAACCGAGACCAAACCTTAAACCGTAATTTAATTTGAAAAAAAACCAGACCAGACCATTTAAACCATAGACCAGACCAAATATTGAAATTCCGATTTGGTCCGGTTTGATTTACAGTTTAGACCAAATTTTGTTCAGCCCTACACACAAGCGCCCACAAACACCTACAATTTTGTGCACAAACTATTGTCATTGACACGGGGTAACTTTGTCTTCTCTCAACAACATTGTCAACAATACTAATAGCTGAATTCCCATCTAACACCACCATTAAACATGTAAAGTAGAATATGAATCCAAATTACAACTCTAAAAACTATGAATTTATGGTCAATTGTTGTTTTTCCATTTGTGTTGGGTTGAATTTTACTTGGACTTTAGTCTCTAATTTTTTGATTTTGATTTGGATTTTCGAATTGTATTCGTAATTCGAAAGTTTAGTTGAAGAAATGATTTTCAAGGAACTATGGTTGTTAAATGTATAAATTATGTTTGATAATCTGATTAGAGTTTCATATTTGCGTTATTTTGGGTAGAAGCAGTGATACTAATTTGTTAATTCCCCTATTTCATAATAGGACATAAATTACGGTCATGGTTAAGGCAAAAACTTTTAGTATAAATTTAATGAAAAGTAGCATGTCATTCACATTAAATGAAATTTCACTATACATGTGTTTTTCTTTGTAACCTAATATCACTCTTTGGGTAGGAATAGAATTTTCAAATAAAATAAAATCTTTTTAGAAGGAGAGGCATGGGAATTTATTCAATTTAATATGTGATTTTTCTTGCAAAATTACACTGAAATTTAATTACCATTACCATTTTAGTATCAATGTACCAAATGAGTTGTTAAAGTTTTCTCTTTTAGTTGTTTTAGTTGTAGAAACCCATTTTACTTGCACAAATTCTTGCTATAGACCGTCTATAGTATAGACAGGTAAATATGGGTCAGCCCATTTTGCAAAATAAGTAACTGATTAGTCATCAGCCTTATTTTTAAATTTAAAATCATTGGGCTGGGCTGTTGGGAGAGCCGTCTTTGCTATAGATGGTCTCTCAAGAGACCTTCTGTTTTACTTGTGGTATGTGGTTGTAAATACCCGAAAAAAATGTTGGACCAAATATCAAGTATTACTTTAGTTAATTTTTAAATTTATTTGGTGTGATTCCTGTTTCTTTGGGGTCTTGGTTTATCAGAAGAAGCTGAGTTCAATGATGTATATGGTTCTTTAAAAATGGTGATTTTGGTTACTAATTTTGTATTCAGACATGAAACAAAATGTTTATGTAGATGTAGTATTTTTCCTACTTTTAATTGTGTGTTCTTTAAAAATATTCGTAACCTTTTACTTTATTTCTTATTTCTTATTTCTTCTAAGCAGTCAGATATTAGGAAATGATTTCATGAAAAAATATGTACTATAAATGACTTAGAAGAGTCCTATTGGCACATGCGATCGAGGTCAAACGAACTAAGGGATGAGGATAAAAATTCAAAATATTTTCATCACAAAGCAGACTCTAAAAGACGTAGGAACACGATCAAGGGTCTCTTCGATGATGAGGGGAGATGGTGGACTAACAAGGTTGATTTAGAACGGCTCATCACAGCATACTATGAAAAACTCTTCTCTACAAGCTCGCCCTCGGTTTTTTTAAAGCTCTTGAAGGTACTGATGCGATGGTTTCTGAGGATATGAATGATAGTCTAAATGCTGAGCTGACAACGAAGGAAATTCGTGCGGATGTCTTCCAAATGCACCCAACCAAAGCTCCAGGTACTGATGGTTTCCATGCATTATTTTTTCAGAAATTCTGGGATGTTGTTGGTGGTGATGTTGTAGGTATGGTGCTTAGGTGGTGGAGAGGCTTGTTTGATCTTAAATGCATAAACAAAACGTGCATCTCCCTTATCCCCAAGTGCAACGAGCCAAAAAAGTTGACTGACTTTATACCCATCGGCTGCTGTAATGTCATGTATAAATTAAATTGTCTCGAAAATGATGACAAACAGGCTTAAGGCTTTTCAAGACCAGATCATCTCAATAAATCAAAGTGCTTTCATTCTTGGTCGGCTGATCACTGATAACGCCCTTTTAGCTTTTGAAGCCTTCCACTCTATGAAGTGCAGGGAAAATGGCAGGAATAATTCGCTCGCTCTAAAGCTGGATATGAGTAAGGCTTATAATCGTATTGAATGGGGTTTTTTGGAGAGAGTCATGCTGGAGATGGGTTTCTGCGATAGTTGGGTTCGTCGAATTATGAGTCGCATAACCAGTGTGTCCTTTTCTTTTAAAATCAATGGCAGCATTCATGGGGATGTGGTTCCTACTAGGGGTCTTCGACAGGGGGATCCAATCTCTCGGTATCTTTTCATTCTGTGTGCGGAGGCTTTCTCAACCTTGATTAAAAAGGCTGTTTTGAAGAAATTGATCCATGGAGTCCAAATATGCAGAGGGGCCCCTCCTTTGTCACATCTTTTCTTTGCCGATGACAATATTCTTTTTGCTAGAGCTAATGTTCGTGAATGCTCGGAGATAGCTAATATTATTAGCGTGTATGAGAAAGCATCGGGCCAAAAGGTCAATCTTGATAAAACTGAAGTCTGTTATCGGGAGATCGAAGAAGTCTGTTTTCTCTTGTTTAAAGGAGCGTGTCTAGAAGAAGATCTAGGGATGGAAAGAAAGATTAATGTCCAGAGAGGGGAAGGAAATCTTAATCAAGGTCGTGGTACAAGCTATTCCAACCTACATGATGAGTGTCTTTAAAATTTCGGATGGGGTCATCGACGAAATCCACTCCATGATGGCTCACTTTTGGTGGGATTCATCCAGTGATAGACGGAAAATACATTGGCACAGCTGGGCAGATTTATGTCGTGCTAAGAGTGTCGGTGGTATGGGTTTTAGAGATCTTATAGTGTTCAATTAGGCTCTTCTAGAAAAGCAGATGTGGAGGTTGCACAACGAAGAAAATCATCTCCTTTTCACTATGCTGAAAGCTCGATATTATAAAAACACCAGCCCGCTTGAAGCTAGGAGGGGGTTCGACCCGAGTCTATCTTGGAGAAGCATGTGGGGAGCCAAGTCTCTTCTCATTGAAGGCCTAGGGTGGCGTGTAGGCAGAGGCGATTTGATCAGTATTAGGACCAACAAATGGAGTTTTGCTGATGGGATTTTTATAGATACTCGTATTATTGATGAACATTCTGAAAATCTGCTTGTATGGCACCTCATTGATCACGACAACAGGACATGGAAGATAGACACTCTGCATACTATTTTGATGGTCCCATTGTTGAGAGTATCCTTGCTATCCCAATAAACCCAAATAGTGGGGTGGACCGATTATTTTGGAGTTCTTCAAAAGATGGTAACTAGCTAGTCTGTGAGATCTGGCTATTGGCGTGGTATGAGCTCTAATACTAGGCCGATGGTCCCATCCCATGGTGATGAAACTTGGAGAAAGATTTGGAACCTACAATGGCCGTTGAAGCTCAAGCACTTTCTTTGGCGTGCATGTAAAAACTCTCTTCCAGTAAATGAAATTCGGCACCACCGTCACATGACCCAATCCCCAAATTGTTCTAGATGTGATGGAGAACCTGAGTTTATATGCCATGCTCTTCCCGATTGTCAAGTTAATCAGATGATGTGGGCATCTCATCCCCACCATTCGCTGCTCCAAGACGCTCTTCGCTCATGTTTTTTAGATGCTTTCAAATGGATCTTGGCCCATGCCTCCTACGAAGAACTCAATACAATTGGTCCCTACCTGTGGGCTAGTTGGATGTGCAGGAATAAAATGGTCATGGACCAAGCTCCTTGTGATGTGGTGCAGTTGTCAACCTCTCTTTCAAGGATGATAATTGAAACCACACATATAATTAGAAGCTCAGATGCCCTTGTGTGCCTCGTATCTCCTCCTTCCAACGGTGGAATCCCCCTAGTGATGGATGGATTAAGATTAACTTCGACGCTCATGTGGATTCAAATCTACGAACAGGGTTGGGAATTGTTTTTCGTGATACTCAAGGAAGGGTGTTTCTCACTGGTACTCGAAGGATAATGGCTAACTGTAGTGTTCCTGCTTCGGAAGCGGCAACTACTTTATTTGGCTTGGAAGTTGCAAAGAGGATGGGTTATGAGTCTATTAACTTGGAAGGAGACTCCATAACAGTGATGTACTTGATCAACAAGATGGAGGATGGTCTTACTTATTTGCATGCTGTTTTAGATTCTATCTTTGAGTTGAGATGTTGCTTTTCTAATTTTATGTGTAGCTTTGTTCGTAGACATGGTAATATTGTAGCCCATATGATTGCTAGGTGGGATACCGGCAATGCTATGGAGAAAATATGTATGGCTCCTTTCCCACCAAGTCTCCAAACTTTGGTGGATCTTGATTTACATTAATAAATGCTACAGGTGATATTCAAAAAAAATGTACTAGAAATGATAGTGCTGCTAAGCCATTTGTGATGAAGCATTTGCCTAATAAACGTTTAGCCACTACTTCGAAGACACCCAAAATGGTCCGTTGATTTATTTTTTTTGGGTGTATTAACTATCAAATTGTGTGATTGAATTTGAATCTAGATTTTTTTAGGTATCTTGTATTCTGTTTGACTTAGTTTGTTGAATAATACACCCTCTGAATCATTTTTATTGTCTAATTTCCTTATTTAGCAAAATCATATCAATTCCCTCATTTTTACTACTGCCAATACCCAAAACCCACCTTTACAATTAATTTAATCAATTAAAATACCCAACTACCACCTTTTTAATGGACCCCACACCACCCTTAATAATCGTGAAAAACCCAAATGGGAAATCTAAAATGATTCGGAGGGAGTATAGCCCAATTGACAAAATTTGTTGTGTTGCGTCAATAACGGAATTGTGTGCCTACAGTTGATATGTGGCGTTATTGTAGTATATATGAAGAACTTTTATTTGCTTCATGATTGATCTTAGTGATTTTAAGTTAGGAATTGAATCCCCCTCTTGTCATTATCATTGTGATTTGTGAATTAGGGAGGTCAAGAAAGTATTGTGAGGAGAAAACTAAACAAATATTGAATGTCTTCTGTATGCTTGCTCGCATTTGCTCCCATCTTCCTTCTGTTCTTCAATCTCATCTTTTACATTAAATCAAAACATCTTCTACCTCAAAGAAAAAATCTGGCAAAGGAAGCCAAAATGAGTCGAATGCTCATACGAAGGTTCTAAAAAAGTTTCAGCCGAAATTCGTCATTTTGGTGAGTTATTCTGATTTTTCTCTTGTCCTCCCCTTATCATCTAAGTTCGATTTTCATTTGAGTTTATAATTGCAAAGTTAACAGGCAAAGAATAGTAATGCCAACCAACATCTTTAATTTGTGCTTTAATACAACTTCATTGAAATATTTAGTTTGGCTAATGGTTACTTTCTTTGATATGCTTTGATTTGATACATCTGCATAATTGATGATTTGTGAGTTGTGAGTTCTCTTAGTTCTATTGGGTTTATGTTGTGAATGTGTGACTTGAGTGCACATGTGTAGTGTGCATTCATGGATTGGAATCCTAAGAGGATAGTTATGATGGGTGATTAAGTGTGTAGCTTAATTATGGTGTATGAATGTGGTAGTTTCAATGAGGAATTAAGTTGGAGTTGAATGTGGAAGTTATGGATGTAATTACTATTGATTGATGATGCTTTTCTATGTGAAGTTGAAGAAATCAGTCCAAGAGGCACCTGCTGCTCGCTCGACCCTTGCTCGACCCGAGCCAAGTTCAGAGTTGGTCGAGCGGGGAAAACAAAATACATCCAGTAGCTTCTGATCTGTTTGCTCGACTAGCTGCTCGACCCAGGCAATCCGCTCGACCTAGTCGAGCGAGTCTTCTGACCAGCATAGGATGCTGTTTTCAATGGATCAACTTCTTTGGGGAGTTACAACTCATTGAATATCAGCTCTTGAAGTCTTAATTGCTGTTTATTATGATAGTTACTACGTGATTCATATGTAACTCCTAGAGGATTTAGCACTATAAATAGCTCACTTGTATGATCAACCAAACACATCAAACACAAACCCCTTAGCCTAAACACATAGCCTTTTGTTTATCTCTTACTCAATTGTAATACTTCATTGTAAGAGTGTTTTCTCATAATATAATACAAAGCAAGCATCTACACACCACGGGGGACGTAGCCATAATTGGGTGAACCTCCTTAAATCCTTGTGTCAAGTTTCGCAATTTATTTTCGTTCATACATAGCTAGTTCATTGCAATTTCTTTTAGTTCATCAAGTTCTTTAGTATCGTATCGATCCTAGCAACTATTTCAATTGGTATCAAAGCCAAGTTGATCTTACGGTATTAAGAAAGTCATTTTTGGTGAAACATGTCGTCAATGAAACTAGACATTGAAAAGTTTGATCGAAGTGTTAATTTTGGCTTATGGCAAGTCAAGATGAGGGCCATTTTGATCCAAAATGGCTTGCATAAGGCCATTGATGGTGTAGAGAAAATGCCGGAAGGTATGACCGCGGCAAGATGGGAAGAAATTGATTCAAATGCGCTCTTGGCAATTCAATTATGCCTTTCCAATGAATTGCTAAGAGAGGTTGTTAAGGAGACAACAACCAAGGCGATATGGGAGAAATTGGAGTACTCTATATGGCCAAGAGTGTCACCAATAGACTACTTTTGAAAAGTAGACTCTACGATCTACGCTTGGTGGAAGGTAAATCCTTGAAACCTCACTTAGATGAGTTTTGTTCCATTGTCATGGATTTACAAAACATTGATGTCAAGCTTGATGATGAAGACTTGGCTATTTACCTCTTATGTTCTCTACCTCCTTCTTACAAAAATTTTAGAGAAACTCTTCTCTATGGTAGGGACAATTTGAGTAGCGATGATGTCAAAAATGCCTTACCGCAAAGAGATCTCATCGATACTCAATTGTCTCAAAAGTCACAAAATGGTGTTTGTGATGGATTGTTTGTAAGGGGTCGCTCACAAGAGAAAGGTTCCACTAGTTGGAGTGGAAACAAGGGTAAAGGGAGATCGAAGTCACGGGGGCCTATTTACAAAAACAAAACTTGTAACTATTGCAAGTTAAAAGGCCACATCAAGAAGGATTGTTGGAAATGGAAAAAGAAAAATGAAAATGGGGCTAAGGACGGATCTAGCAATGCCGATGCTAGTTACGTCAATGATAGTGATGATGGTGGCGCTCTTGTAGCCACACATGGGTACAAAAATGATGATGCTTGGATTCTTGATTCCGGATGCACGTTCCACATGACTCCCAACAAAACTTTCTTCCAAAATCTTGAAAGTGTTGATGGGGGAATTGTGACCATGGGAAATGATACTACTTGCAAAGTGGTCGGTATTGGGAGCGTGAAGGTGCAAATGTTCGATGGCATTGTGCGGACCTTGACAAATGTAAGGTACGTTCCGGGTTTGAAAAAGAATCTTATTTCATTGGGTACACTAGATAAATTGGGGTGTAGAGTCACCATTGAAGGTGGAGTCATGAAGGTCGTTAAGGGATCACTTGTAGTGATGAAGGGGAAGATGAATGGGAGTTTGTACACTCTTGATGGTTCAACTATCTCCGGCACGGCGAATGTCTCCACTAACACAATATCCGATGAGGAGATCAAACTATGGCACTTGAGACTTGGTCACATGGGAGAAAGAGGTATGTTTGAACTTTCTAAACAAGGTCTTTTTGTGGGTAAAAAGTTCGGGAATCTTGAATTTTGCGAACATTGTGTTGATGGGAAACACAAGATGGTTAGCTTCAAACCCGCCATACACAACACTGAGGGAATCCTAGACTATATTCATTCCGATTTGTGGGGGCCTTCAAGAAAGCCCTCCCTTAGTGGTTGTAGTTATTTGTTGACCTTTATTGATGATTTCTCAAGAAAAGTTTGGTGTTATTTCATAAAACATAAAAATGAAGTTTTTGATGTTTTTGTGGAATGGAAAAAGATGATAGAGAAAAAGACCGGTAGGAGCATCAAGACCTTACGAACCGATAATGGTCTTGAATTTGTTGATGGTAAATTTCTTCAATATTGTGCTAGTGAAGGTATTGTTAGACATAGAACTTGTGCAGAGCGTTCTCAACAAAATGGTGTTGCGGAGAGGATGAATAAAACATTGTTGGAGAGGGCTAGGTGTATGCTAAACCAAACTAACTTGCAGAGGCAATTTTAGGTGAAGCGGTGTCTACGGCTTGCTATTTGATCAATCGCTCACCTCATACTGCCTTGAAATTCAAATCGCCTCAAGAGGTATGGTACAACACTCCGGTAAATTATTCTAGTCTTAAAGTTCTTGGTTGTCCCGCTTATATTCATGTAAATGATGGGAAACTTGAACCTAGGGTTAGAAAGTGTATTTTCTTGGGTTATGGAGTGGGTGTAAAGGGGTATAGGGTGTGGTGTAATGAGTCAAAAAGAATTATTACTTCTAGAGATGTTGTTTTTGATGAAAAAAGTATGTTAGTCTCTAGTGTAGAAAAGCCCATTGAAAATAATGTCAATGATGTTGTAATAGACAATAGTGCACAAGAGGAGGTTCAACTTCCCAATATTGATGAAAATGTAATTGAAGAAGAAGTTCAACAAAGGTCTCCTCCCTTGTCCACAACAAGGCAAAGGAGGAAGATCGTGGCTCCAAGGAGGTACATTGAAGAGTTTGATTATGTTGCATATGCTCTCACAATTGCTAGCGAAGTCGAAGGGTTGCATGAACCAAGTACGTACAAGGAGGATATGGCCTCAAATGACTCAAGCAATTGGTTGATAGCCATGAAGCAAGAGATGGAATCACTTGCGAAAAATCAAACTTGGGATATCGTTGAAGCACCAAAGAAAAAGAAGATTGTTGGGTGCAAGTGGATATTCAAGAGGAAGGAGGGTCCTTCTAGTGGTGTTCCTCCCATCTACAAAGCTAGAGTTGTTGCAAAAGGATACTCTCAAATTGAGGGTGTCGATTTCCATAAGGTATTTTCTCCCGTTGTTAAACACTCTTCTATTAGAACTCTTTTAGCTTTGGTAGCGAAGGAGGAAATGGAGTTGCATCAATTGGATGTGAAAACCGCATTTCTTCATGGTGAACTTGAAGAAGAAATTTTCATGAAGCAACCGGAAGGCTTTGAGGTTGTCGGTAAGGAGAATCATGTGTGTAGGTTGAAACGATCATTGTATGGGTTGAAGCAATCGCCTATGCAATGGTACAAGAGGTTCAATTCTTTTATAACCTCTCATGATTTTATTAGAAAGTTCTTATGATAGTTGTGTATATCTTAAGAAACTTGAAGATTGTTCTTTATTGTATTTGCTCTTGTATGTTGATGATATGTTAGTTGCATGTAAATTTTTGTTTGAGGTGGAGAACTTGAAAGTGTTGCTTTCAAGTGAGTTTGATATGAAGGATCTTGGTAAAGCCAAGAAGATCTTAGGAATGGAAATTTTGAGAGACCGGGCTAAGGGTGTCTTGTTCCTTAGCCAAAGGAAGTATATTGAGAAGGATGTGCAACGCTTCTCCATGGAAGATCCTATTTTTCCGGCCCGTGTCCCGGCCCATTTAAAGCGGGTACACTGTTAGCGGGTACCCGGATAAAGCGGGTCGGGACACCGGGTACCTGTTTATTTTTTGGTGATTTTTCGAATTTAATTATTATTTATAAGATCGAATTCCGATTAAATATTAGGCTATATTTAGGCCTTTTTTTCCATTTCGTATTGATCAAGCTTGAATTATGGAATAATTGGTATACACTGATTGTTACAATTAAATGCTAGTATTTATAGATGACTACATTTGCCACCTCATAGTAAATCTAACAACTTATAATGGATACTTCTTTCTTTCTTTCTTTATTACGCTGATATTTGTTTGTCTTGCAGCTTGGGAAATTAGGCAAATCAAAAGTTGTTACACTGATATTTCTTTCTTTCTTTATTACAAATTTTACTGAACTCACAAATTTTACATTGATATTTCTTTATACAATCGAACAAGAGGTACTTGACACGAGTGAGACTTGTGTGTTCTTTCTTTATTATACTGATATTTCTTTCTTTCCTTATTACAAATTTTACTCATTCTGCTGTGCAGAAATTTGTGAATATAACTTAGCTGCCGGGTCAAACGGGTACCCGGGTCATAAAATATTCGGCCCATGACCCGACCCGGTTAAGGCGGGTCGGGTACCCGACCCGTGACTTTCAACTTTTTTTGGAATTTGACCCGCCGTTAAGGAGCCGGGTCAGCGGGTCGGCGGGTCGGGTCGGGCGGGTCGGGTAGTTTTGAACACCCCTAGTAGTCGTGTGTATGTGTTATGGTTTGCTTTGAAGAGGATGTGAATGTGTTCTTATTTCCGAATACGGTTAAACCTTTTAGAAAGCCTATTCGTGACCGGAAATTGATTAGGACCTTGTGCTTTGTTTGCTTGATCAAGGTACGTACACGCGGCATAGATTCATTGTATATGTTATGTACCATATGATAATGGTAACAAAGGTAAAGTATGGACGTGTAGTATAAATAACGATACGCTTCCCGAATAAGTTATTTTATTATAATATTTTGATAAGCAGAGGTAGTATGACCTCACTAACTTGAAAGTGGACGTAGTATGACGTCAATTGGTGGAAAGAATTACTCGCGACATATGGAGCCCTATGGGCCACCGCGGGGGTATGCATACTTAACCATAGGCACCGAAGTAGGACGTGTGTCTATGGTAGGGACTTGCTTAGGGGTTAGCTCCCCCTAACGTATTGTCTCGCCTATGGAGTTTGAAGTGGTACCGGCAGTATGGCTGGAAAAGATACAGCGGTATGGCTGATTAACTGAAACAAGAAATTATTAAAGTTATTATCTTTAAATTTATTGTACCCGAATTAAATGAATTACGACTTCTTGCTGACGTGTACTTTTGGTCTTAACGATCCCGCGATGATGTCGTTTCCTTCTTGGACAATGATTGGCAGTAAGTTAATTGCAGGTATGGGGGAGTGAGGATTGCCCTGGGAGAAATAAATTGCTAGATTCAAGAGTTTGTTATGAACATAAGTTTTCGTATTTTTGAATGTTTGGTTTATGAGGCGTGAACGCTCTCAAGTTGTAAGAAGTAGACCTACCTTTACAAACTTATCCGCTGCTAAGTTTTTCTTTATGTTTAGTATTAGCTCGTAATAACTCTAATAGAACTCGATCCGCAAGTTTTGTTTCGTTATGAAATCCGTTTTAAACTATCCGTTTAACGCCCTGGTTTGACTCGAACTGTATTTAGTTCTTCAAAAAGTCGTTTTCTCTCTTAAACGATTCGAGTTAAACTACGGGATGTTACAGACAAGGTTTGGGTAGTCATTCTCAAATTCTCAACTATAACTACTTTAAAAGCAATAGTGGAATTTGATCTAAATTCAAAATTGAATTTTTTATGATTTGCCAAATAATAAATTTGAACCAATTCCAAATTTTTCAAATGAAATCACGGTTTTCAAACATAGCATACAAGAATTTCAACATCTTAACAAGCAAATGGCTTAAGGTTTTTAACCAAATTTCAAGTCTCAAGTGTATCTTTCTTCATCTCATTGCATAGCCTTATATAGTGTATGCAAATAAAAGAAACGCAAACCAAAAGTCTCTAAAAACATACTAAAAGCCACGAAAAATCCCTTGACATACCTAAAGACAATTCGGTTACAAATTATTAAAAACCCTAATAATAAGTTACTACTAATGTTAGTTAAAACTCATTATTTTACTAACTTATTTGCTGAATTTAAAACATAACTTAAAAACCTTGAAATGCTACCCATTGAAATCTTATAATTCATCTTATGTTGATGCTTGAGATTTGAAACTTTAATTCTTTATAAACCTTTTTCTTGAATGCTTCTAACCCTTGGATAATCCCTCTTGAATTCCAACCATTAAATCTTCAATAGTGGAATTGTGACTAGCAGTAGTCATAGCCCATAGGTACGAAATAACACTCCAAAACGACAATATTATCTCCTTCAATAGTTATAAAGTCGACATTATGAACCCTGACAGCCATATAGACAAAATTAATGATAATAACCTTAAAATCAAAAACTTTCCTTTCATTTAAAGGCTATAATTGATGTAGTAAATGGAAAGAATAAATTCAATAATTACCACCTCTTTAATGGCTCAATTAAGGACGAAATAATATAGCAATATCCCCTCAAACATTCCATATTTATTCAAGAATTAAGTTAGGCATATTCTCCAAGCCATAGAGTGTATTTAGTTTATTTGACTTATTTTAGGAAGATACGTACAACATTTTCAAGCCAAATTAACAAGACACCTTATGTACCTCAAAGACGAATTCTGCTGCCCTTTGAAATTTCTAACAAAGCCTTGACATACAAGTCAAAGTTAGACTCGTATTTAGACCTTTTCTTGTATTCAGACCATTAGTTCATTATAAGACATTAATTTTAACCCCTTGGAGCTTGGTTTCATGTTTTGACCATGAGGACCTCATACATGAAAAAGTGACTATGATAGATTATACATCACTTTAAGACCATATTGTCTACGGAAATCGGATACCAAACCGAGGCACTATTTAGTTTCCTAATAGCTTTATTCCGTCTACTTGGTGCTTTGGCAAAAAACCTGAAATATGTACACTTTTGAAATACAATGATTTGCAATAAAATAATAAGCACTATATAATTAATCTTTGTGAAGTATAAGTGATTCTATTGAGCAAAAATTAGAAGTAAGGTGAAAAGAAGTAACTAATTTCCTTCACACTTTTTTTTTTGTGAAGTATAGTGCTTATAATTTAGGTGAAGTATAAGTGATTATATTGAGCAACAAAACCGGAAATATGTACACTTATGTCATTAGGTGAGAGACGTACACAATAATTCATCATTTTAGTAATTGCACTTATGAATTATTGTGTACGTCTCTCACCTAATGACATTAGGTCACTTCATACAATGTTAGAAATAAACTACCCTTAATCCTATGATCTACTCATTCAAATTAATAGGAAAATTAGTTTTAGGTTATAATTTAAAAAATAACCAACTTATTAAATTAAATATAGCTTTGAAAAACAGCCATGTAACTTCCATACAAGACCCAACCATATATGAAAATTTAAAACAATTAAGCAATTTTAACAAAAAAATAAAAAAATGAGCTTCGGGTAAATTTAATTTCAAAAATAAACGTTTTTATATCCGAGACTAAGGTTAGATATGTTCGCCGTAAAGTGGAAGTAATGTACAATGTTATTGTTTTTTTCAGTCCCTTCTAACATTATGACATTGTCCCACTCTTTTTTTTAATTGCTTAGTTGTTTAAAATTTTCGCCATATGTTAAATAAGGCCCAAGAAATTAGCCTTAAAATTAGGCCTTTGAATATGAAAATTTGAAATAGATAAGATTATAAATTAAAAAAAGTAATGGAATAAGACCCTATTCAAACTATACCCAAAACTATGCGTCAAATTCCCAAAGCTGAGGTCTGGAGCTGTTCGCACTTAGTAACTGCGAACAACTGGGTTTAACTTTTTGACCTGTTCGCAGTTACTAAGTGCAAACATGTATGCGTGTTTTTTTAAAACATAATCTTCCTTCCAGAAACTTATTTCCCCCAATTCGAAAAAACCCTAACTCTTAAAAACGATACTTTACCTCCTTAAAACCCCTCTTAAACTACCTTGTCTCCATCAATTCTTTCATTCCAAATCTAATTTAGCACTTCAAATCTAGTCTGGAATAGTCTAGCTTGCTCAAAGGTAATTTTTTTTTTTATTTTCACTTATTTTCGTTTTTTTAGGGTTATGTTAAACTTTGTTTGAAATACTCCAATGTAGGTTAATACTTCAATCAACTCTCTTTTAAAGCATCCACAATTGATCAAGGTAATGTCTAATTGTTCTAATATCTCTATTTTGTTGTATAACGTAGGGTAGCTAGGTCAGTCCTGGGGGTCTTGGGGGTGAGGAGTGGTCGGGGTGGTGGTGGTGTTGGGACCCAAGACACACTGGTGTTTGTTGTGGAGTTACTGGAGTCACTTGGGGGTTGACGATTCGTATTCCGGTATTTTTTTAGAGTTGTCGAAGTTTTGGTGGTTGAAGTATCTTCAAAGTCTGTGGCGTGGGTTTCATCTTTGGTGTTTCGTCTTCCGTGGAGTAGTCTGTAGACCTTCGTTTTTCTCTCTTTTGCCCTAGTGTTTTGGGTTACGTGGGTGTGGATGTAATGGAGCTGTTCTGTTTTCGACGGCGTGTTGGTCTGGTGTTGCTCAGTTGTTTTGGGGTTTTCGACGGATTTTTGGGCCAATTATTCAATGGCGTGCTGGCATTTTTCGTGGTGGTGTCTGATTTAGAGCTTCGATGAAGGAGGTTTCTGGTGTTAGGGTGTCCGAGCTTCTGGTTTTGTGTAATGCTGCACTGTTGGTCTGCTGGTTAGGCTGGGCTGGTGGTCTTTGAAGTCCAGACCAGTTTTGCAGGTTTTTCTTTGCTGCTCGACATGGGTTTTTCGTTGGGCTTTGAGGCTGTTCAATAAGTTTGCTGGGTCCTTTGCTGCCGTTTCGAAGGTGCTGTTGGTTCTGGTGTGTCGTTGTGGTTTTTGGTGTTCTTGGTTATGGGTCATTAAGGAGTCAGGCGTATGGGTCATTTTTGCAGTAATTTTATGTCATGTCTGGTGTAGTTTTGATGGTGTAGTTGAAATCTCAGGCGTTTCCCGGTGTTCGGAAGTACCTCTGGTATTGTAGCGAGTGGGTTTTGGTACGAGTGGTTTTCTTTGCATTCTCCATGGTGTTTTGGAAGTATCTCAGGCTGATAAAATAAGTCTTTTGGTGTTGTTTTAGTCGTGGGGTATTTTTATCGAAGAAGCTGTGATCTGTTTTGGTGTTTTCCGGTCATCTGGGTAGTTTGCTGGCGGGGTCTTGGCTTTTCTTTCCGGTGAAATGTTATTAATGGTGTTCTGGAGTTTTAGTCAAAGATGATGGTGGAGCCTGTTGACTTCGAAATATGGGCTAGTGAAGTAGGCTTCGTGCGCTTCGTCAATGGAGTTTAAGGGTGCGGGTTGGTGGTCCGAAGTGACGTTTGGTGTTTTGAATTTGGAGGCAGAAGGTGGTTATTTTGGTGCTGCATATTTGGTGTTTACAGTATTGGGAGTTGGGTGCTTTTTCAGACACTATAGCTGTACACGCTTCTTTTTGGGTTCTCTCAAACTGACCTGTGATTTTCAATGGAGCTGTTGTACACGTTTCTTTTTGGATTCTTTCAAACTGTTTTCAATGGAGCTGCAGCTTTCTCGAAGGGATGTCGAAGGCTCTTGATTGCAGTGTTTTGATGTGTCTTGGTTCTTAGCAGGTCATGGCGTGTAGTATTTAGGCGTCTTTTTATCTTCTTGGTGTTTTTAGTTTAAAAATTTTGGTGTGTAAAGTCCTCGGACTATCTTTTTTGGTGTTTTGGAACGTTATTGCATAGCCCACCCCTATGCTGTTTTTGGGTGGCCTGTGTCTTGGTCTCCCTCTTCCAATGGCTTTTTTTCCCTACGGGGGTTTTTTTATGTCGGAGGTTTTGGGGTCCCAAGTCTCAGTGTGGTGTTTTTTTCCTCTCTTTTCTTAATATAATTTTCCAAATTTTCAAAAAAAAAAAAAATATCTCTATTTTGTTGGTTGATTATGTGTTGGTGATGATGAGCTTATTATTTACTCAAATGAAAATACTTAATTGATATTTATTGAAAATACACAATTTAAAATACTTTTTTGAATTATATGAACTTATTAAGTACTTAATTTAGAATTTTATTAGAATTGTTGATGATGTTGTTGTTGGGAATTTAGGATTATGTTTGTGTTGATGTAGAATTGTATTATTAAAATTTAGGATGTTGTTGGGAATTGATGATGATGTTGATTATGTTTGTATTGATGTAGAAATGGCGTCACTTCGTGTGACTATTGTGTGTTTTTAGAATGGTTGTATTCGAGAAAGTAGTGGGAATGTTGAGTATGTTGGTGGTAGACGTAAGTTGTTATCGTGCAAATCAAACATGGAATTGAATGACTTTAAACGTCTTATAATTTCTAGGATTGGTTTGGATCCCACTAAATTTACAGTTGATATAAGTTTCAAGTATTTCATGAGTGGACAATATACAGTCCTTCCGGTTGAGGATGAGTACGCTTTAGATGCTATGTGGGAGCATTCAAAGAAGACCGATTCTTTAGAAATCTATGCGAAAGTAGTTCCCTTAGGTAATGTGGTTGATTCTATTCCAAATCCTACTCCTAAACCTATGCCTATATCCACTCAAGATCCGTTCAATCCTTCCCCTTCTTGTACTCCTTCTCAACCCCATCCGAATCAAGTTTCAAATGGTGAAGTAGTAAACTTAGGAGATATGAATGATGGTTTTGAGAGTAATGAGATTGATGATGATCCATCTTAGGATGATGTGGATGTGGATGAGGATGCCCTAGCAAATGACATGACTTTAGAAAATATTCCTATAATTGTTCCCCCTACACCCTATGCTAAATGTCCACCTGTAGATGAGCATGAGGAGGACAACTCATGGAGGACTTGGGCTTGTGATACTACTTACTGTAACACCACAGGATTTCCGACCTCTTCACTTCTTTTCGACTTCATAACTTTTCGGTATCACTTGAACCAAGAGTTTAACCACTTTTCAAATATTTATGTATATGTGACTAGAGGCCACCATATTGGGGTTTGCAAAACCCACATGGCCACACCTCAACCAAAGGGCGGTGACGGGCCATAACGGCGCCCTTGGTTGAGGTGTTGTCATGTGGGTCTTGCAAACCCCATGGTGGCCTCTAGTTTACACTGAAGAAGGGGAGTTGGAGAAGGGTATGAGGTTTGATAATAAGGAAGCTTTGTTGGAAGCTATAAGAGTTTATCATATTCGTAGAAATGTGGAGTATAGAACGGAGACTTCAAACCAATCCGTCCTAAGCTTGAAATGTAAGCGGGGTTGTGAATGGAGACTTAGGGCTAGGATTGACACATATACATCTTCATGGGTTATTGTTACATACAATGGGAAGCATGGGTCTTGTGTTTAGGACAGTTACACTGTATCGGTTGGACACATTCACTTGACATCCTCAGTCATTAACAATGTGATTAGAAATTGTGTTGCTAAAGACCCATCAATTAAGGTATCTGTAGTTCGTCAGATGGTTAAAGATCGTTTTGGTATTGAAGTGAACTACAAGCGAGCGTGGTGTGCTAAGCAACAAGCATTGATGTCCATATATGGTTCTTGGGAAGGTTCTTACACTCTCCTTCCTCAATTTTTTGAAGCTTTGCAACATTCGAACCCAGGCTTGGTAGTTGATTGGTTCTTTAAGGAAGACAATGAGATGGGTGTTTATAGACGACCTAATATTAGAACCTTCCAACGGGTCTTTTGGGCGTTTAAACCTTGCATTGACGGCTTCAATCATTGTAAACCTCTCATTGCCATTGATGGCACACACTTGAATGGTAAGTATCGTCATACTTTATTGACTGCCATTGCATAAGATGGTAACAAGAGAATATTTCCATTAGCTTTTGCCTTAGTTGAGAAGGAGTGTATAGCTGCGTGGTCGTGGTTCATGGCTTGTATACGTAAGCATGTGACACAAAGGTGTGGTTTATGCGTCATTTCTGATAGACACGCTGGTAATTCAGCTACCATGGAAGAGCCGGAGTGGCAACCACCTTATGCGTATCATAGGTTTTGCTTACGCCACTTGCTTAGCAACTTCAATCGTGCTATGGGTAATGTTCAATTGAAGAAGTTGTTTGGTAGAACTGCTGAGCATAGGCAACAATCTAAGTTAATGAATGGCCTAAAGGCAATTGCAACTGCTAAACGAGAGGCCGTTTTTTGGATTGATGATATAGGAGATATGTCCAAGTGGTCGTTATGTCATGATGGAGGGCATAGATATGTCCAAGTGGTCATTTGTTAATGAACTACTACAATTACAATCTAGGTTTGCTTCTTAAACTTATTCAAAATCCTCTTGGTTTCTTCACTTCGACGAGCCTTATCACTCGCTTCCCTCTTCAAGTTATTTATCTCGTTTCTAAGCTCTTGATTCTCCTTATGAAGCCTAACAATGACTGCTCTTTGCCATTCGGTGCCATCCGGATCAACCCATCTAAAGTAGGTGCATCCTAAGGTCATGTCATCTTCGAATAGTGGACAAGCAACGTATTGACGCCCGGGATACGTATCGCTCCAATCACGACCAAATTCGACTTCATAACCACAATAACAATTCTCTTCCATGGGAAATGAATCGTCTTTCATTAACACAAACATATAAGTTAAACACATCAACATAAATCAATAATAAGAAAAATAAAATGAATGAAAACTTACCTAAGCAAAAGGATTATAACTTTGAGAATATGTGATGAATCAAGATTTAGGGTGTATTTATAGAGGATTTGAAATAACGGCTAGTTGGACCATACAACGGCTAGTTTGAAAGGTCAAAAAGGCAATAGGGTTGTTCGCAGTTAGTAACTGCGAACAGGTCAAAACAGTCAACAGGCTGTTCGCACTTAGTAACTGCGAACAGCCCTGTTGACTGTTTTGACCTGTCCGCAGTTACTAACTGCGAGCAGCCCTGGCTTATTTTTTTGAAAATTCTCCCTCTATTCGCAGTTACTAACTGCGAACAGCTCCAAACCTGTGCCCAAAGCTAACAGACGCTTAGTTTTTGGAATAGCTTGATTTGGGTATTGTTTCATTACTTTTTTTTTTTGATTTAAACTCTTATCCTTTTCAAATCAAATGGTCCAGCCTCGTGAAACGGGCCTGGAATTGTGGCCCACGTTTACAGTCCATGCAAATCAACACTAGCTTTCCAATTTCCAATTGGAATAACTGAAAATTGTCTGGGCTTTAGTTTGTGGTCCAGCTTTTGTCCCACGCGCATGTATGATACTAATTCAGTTTCCTCCAAGTTTCCTTTTTTTTTATTTTTAAATCAAAAATTCAAATTTTTGATTGATTTCACAATAAAATATAGTATCATCATTATTTGCTTCACTTATTTCTTTCCTTTCATAACTTCCCTCATCAAAAACTTTCCATATTCTCTCATTTCTACATTTCCGTTTTCTTCCTTCTCTGATCTTCTTCCAATGATGTGTACTAGTAATCTTTTTGTTTATTTATTTTCTTTTTTATTTTTTTGCATGTCTAGATTGTGTTTTATATTTGTTTTCTTTGTTTTTTTGTGGATTTATTTTTATCTTTTTTCTTCGTGTTCATCTCTGTTTTAGATGTTTTTAGGGTTTATTTTTTCACGTTTTTTTGTAGGTTCATATTATTTTTAAACAATGGTGAAGTCTTCAATAAAGATTGATAAGGAGGTGCAGCCTCTAACTGTCATTTCAAAAAAGAAAGAAATTTCAAAGAAATCATTCGCTAAAAGGCCTAAGAAGAACGATGATTCTAACAAGAAATTTACTGTTGTTAAACAGATTCAATCACGTAATAAATTAAAAGAACAAATTGCTGTGATTTACACTCTAGAAGGACCACATATATTTTTTTTAGGTTTTAGTATGAAATATTTGTGTCTAGATCTATAAGTGATTCTCACACGTTAAATATTTACATGCATGATAATTGTGTTATGTTTTATAACTGATAGTGATAAGTATTGAATTGTATGTTGTTATTAGTTTATTTTTATTATTAACAACTAATATATTTAATATTAAAACTAAACTGAAATAAGCTCAATAATTTTTGAATGATGCATAATAGTTTTGTTTTATATTCATAATTGTTATATTTGAGTTAATAATTGATGAATATTAGTTAAAAATTATAATCATATTTTTTTTTTGGGTAATAATTGATAGTGATAGTTTGAAACTTAAAATTATAAGTGTTGTGTTTTTAGTGTCTTTTTTTAGTTTTAAATTAAAACTAAAAAAAGACACTAAAAACACAATAGAAAACAACACTTATAATTTTAAGTTCCAAACTATCACTATCAATTATTACCCAAAAATTTATATGCATCATCATCTTACATAATGAATTTACACAACATCAAAAAATTACCATAGAAATATTTGAGCTTATCAAGTTCATTTTAAATAATAAGAGCATCAATTATTCAAACTTTTAATAATTGATACCCTTATTATTTAAAATGAACTTGATAAGCTCAAATATTTTTGTGGTAATTTTTTGATGTTGTGTAAATTCATTATGTAAGATGATGATGCATATAAATTTTTTTTGTTGGAAATTTTTTTTTTTTAGAGTTAAGATTTAAGAATGAAATAAAAACAAATTGTAAGGTTTGGGGTTTTTGAATTGAATGGTACTAAAGTTTTTTATTTAAAGGTCAAATAAATTCTATCATATAGATTGGATTTAGTGGTATGTTGGACATTTAAATTACTAAATATCCTTCGGTATCTTGTTTCAAATTTTGATCCAAATGTTTGGGTTAAACGCTAAACTAATGGTAGAACTGAGAGGGAGTATTATATTACTACTATTAACATAAATGATATTTTTGGCTTGCTTATTAATCCTCGTAAATTTTAAAGACGTCGTTTAGCAAGAAATATTTTGTAATGAGGTGAGAAATTTTGGGGGCTGGTGATGATGATGAGTTGAAATCACATATGATATTGGATTGGTTTAAGGACTATCATGATAGGGGTGAAGTATTTAAGCAATTGTTTGTGTTGTGTACTGGTTCAATAATCTTGGCTCCATTGTCGGAGCATAAGTTCTTCGATTACGCATTCTAAAATCCAGCTCAACGCATTCCACTGTGAATAGCTGTGTTCTTGTACTTCTGGTGGCTTATTGTTATTGATTAATATTCAAGAGGCATATGTTCTTAAAGACATTGCCACTGTTTAAGAATATTTTTGATAAAATGCTTAATATTAGGTTCGATGAAAATAAGGATGTGGTGATGGAAATGGTATAATTCAAATAGATAGATTCCCTATTTTGTGAGATACTGACAGAATTTGTTGTTGGGTAAAAGTTTTGTAGTGCTGCTGACCAATATGATTGTGAAGTTGTTGGTTAATACTTATATGCAGATTCGTGAGGGTCGTAAGTTTTTGTTTTCAAGTTTATTGCTGCTATTAGCTACGACTTGTAAGTTTTCATTCAAATTTAAGTTTCTTGCATTATTTTGTTTGATTTTATTTTATGTTCGATTTTTTTTTCTTTTTCGCAAATTAGGGTTTTATAATTCTTGTTTTATATTCAGTTTTATGCTCGATTTTGGTTGTATATATGTTCGTTGTTTATATTCGATTTTGTTTTTTCATGCTTTTCTTAATTATTCATAGATCAGATTATGGTCTTATGTTTTCGCAAATCGATATTTATGTTCGATTTTTCTTCCTTATTCGCAAATTAGATTTTTGTTTTACAAATAATGCAAAATCTCTACTAATAATGCAAGAAACCATAGCAACAAACCGTAAAATTTCACCTTCTTCATTTGAAGAGCTGGAATAGAATGGAACGGGAAAGTAGAAATTTAGTAAAAATCACTTAATAACAAATACACTATTCTTAAAGAGTGATAATTTCCCTCAACATCCTAATCATAGCACACATTAGAAACGAATTCAGTTTCAAAAAAAATATGACTACTCTATAGAGAAAATAATATAACAAAAATCTATGTACTACCCAATGGTAAAAAAAAGAAAATTCAAGAAAAAAAAAGAGCTAACCTTTCCTAAGATAATCAACCAGCAATCCTTAGTGCTATTGTGCTTAGAAACTTCTTCAAAGGTATGAACTTTGCCATCTGAAGCCATTTTAAAAACCCCTTTCTTTGATGCTGCAAAAATTCCAAAGAAAAAACCTTAATTTGCATCCCAAAATGCAAATCTAAAACTTTGAAAACAAAGCTTGAATTTTCAAGTGAAATAGGGATTTTCATAGAAAAAAATAACTAAACTAAAAGTGTAAAAAAATCCCTTAATTCGCATCCCAAAACTTCAATGTGTATCATCAATAGCAAGCATCTTAACCATGATTATTCGAATTGACGATTCGCTTGATTGAAAAAATCACTTAATTCGTATCCCAAAACTGTATTGAAACATTGATCAGTTGATATAATAGTCGAATGCACAATCTGACCAACAATCTAATAAAAGAAATAACTCATGTCATGAAATAGTACATTTGTGTATGGTAGGACAAGTGAAAATGTTGTGATTGAACCAAAAAATTAGTTATCCCCAGATTGAATACCGATTGCCTTAACAATAAAGTTATTGTTCTGTTGCTCTTGGGTTTGATAACAAGCTTCACTAATTTCGATTTAAAAGTTCTTATATTGAATTGCACAGTGTAGAAAAATTTGAGCATAATTTTATAGTGGTTAACTTTTAAAGTCTATAGCAGTTGAAAGAAATAAATAGAAATTTCCATAATTGAATGAAAAGTAGTTGGGCGGGAAAATAAACTCTCTAGCAGTGACACGTGGCATAGAATTTTATTGCTTTAGTATAAAAGTTATGATGATTTGTTAGTCTAATATACTCTTTAAATAAAAGGCACTATTAATAAACATAAAAATAGCTCATTTTATTGAAAAAATAACTATTTATTTTTTTGGTAAAATGTCATTTTTTTTCGGTAAAATGGTATTGTTGTTATAAGTTAATTTTACTATTTTTGCGAGACTAACAAAGGAGAAAAAAAACTTGCTATACAAATAGCCAATTAATTCCATATTCTTATCTTTATGGACAGATTCATTCAAACACTTCCCAGAATTTTCAAATTTTGTCAATTTCATTGTATTTTTCATCCATTGATTTATTAGTTATTGTTTATGGATTTATTTTTATATTTTCCCTTTCAATATAAAAAGAACATGACGACACAACATTCCCACGAACTCGAACATTTTACAATAACACAAATAATTCATTAAAGCCTCAAAATATTTAGCATTATAAACTTTACCATTGTAGTTGTCATTTATTTGGATTTGTTTCATATCATCTTTCACAAGTCACAATTATATTATTCACCATACAACAATATCTAATTCAATCAAGAAACTATCTTGAATTTTGAAATAAGAAAAAAAAACCTACTTTTTGGGAATTGGGGATTTATAAAATATAACATTTAATTAATAATAATACCTGAAATTGGTGGCCGTATGGACTGGACGTATGGTTGTCAGTGGTGGCCGCCTGTCCGGTGGCGGTGGGCTGTGGGCAGTAGGAAAGTAGGTAGCAGTACACACTTAGCAGGGTGTTCTGTTTGGTGAATGAAGCGAATCAGTCAGCGTCAGCGAGGCTGCGACCTGCGAGGGAACCAAGGAGCAGCAGCCAGCAGGTCAAACGTATGGTGGAAAGAAGCAACTGAGGTGAAGCAATTATTCGTCAAGCGTCAAGCGATTCTCCAAGGAGAATTAGGGTTTGTTAAGTTTAAGAAGGGTGTTTGGTAGAATGTAGTTGATTGATTTACTTATGTGAGAGGAATTATGAATATGAAGTGAGTGGGTGAAGAAAAGCTTTTTTTTTTAAGGTAGAACCAGTCGCACAGGGAGGAAGAAAGCAAGCTGATGAAGAGAAACCGAAGAACGCAAAGTGAAGAGCAGCAGCGTCTTTTTAATTTTTGTAAATGACCCAGAAATTTAAGAGAAAAACTCAGAAATTTAAGTTGGGATTAGGTTTAGATCATTTGATATAATACGTATTATTTGGCACTAGTTTGATATAAATTTATACTTAATGATGGGACTGAAGCTTGGCTCTGTTTGGGTGACTTTAATTGTTCATTTTCACGTATGAGTGCCCTTATTTTACTCGGAACAATAACTTTAATATTGTTGTTACAATTACAAACTATATTGTTTTTGTTACAAACTCCAGTAATGTTGAAGCAACAAACTCTAGTAACGCCGGTTTGAAATCTACTAGTCACAATTTGAGCATAATTTTATAGTGGTTAACTTTTAAAGTATATAACAATTGAAAAAAATAAATAGAAAATTCTATAATTGAATGAAAAGCAGTTGCGCGAGAAAATAAACTCTCTAGCAGTGACACGTGGTATAGAATTTTATTGCTTTAGTATAAAAGTTATGATGATTTGTTAGTTTAATATACTTTTTAAATAAAAGGCGCTATTAATAAACATAAAAATAGCTTATTTTACCGAAAAAATAACTATTTATTTTTTCGGTAAAATGTCATTTTTTTTCGGTAAAATGGTATTGTTGTTATAAGTTAATTTTACTACTTTTGCGAGACTAACAAAGGAGAAAAAAAATTTGCTATACAAATAGCCAATTAATTCCATTTTCTTATCTTTATGGACAGATTCATTCAAACACTTCCCAAAATTTTCAAATTTTGTCAATTTCATTGTATTTTTCATTTATTAATTCATTAGTTATTGTTTATGGATTTTTTTTTATATTTTCCCTTTCAATATAAAAAGAACATGACGACACAATATTCCCACGAACTCGAATATTTTACAATAACACAAATAATTCATCAAAGCCTCAAAATATTTAGCATTATAAACTCTACCACTGTAGTTGTCATTTACTTGGATTTGTTTCATATCATCTTTCACAAGTCACAATTATAATATCCACCCTACAACAATATCTAATTCAATCAAGAAACTATCTTGAATTTTGAAATAAGAAAAAAAAAACCTAATTTTTGGGATTTGGGGATTTATAAAATATAACATTTAATTAATAATAATACCTGAAATTGGTGGCCGTATGGACTGGACGTATGGTTGTCAGTAGTGGTTGCCTGTCCGGTGGAGGTGGGCTGTTGGCAGTAGGAAAGCCGGCGGCAGTACACACTCAGCAGGGTGTTCTGTTTGTTGAATGAAGCGTATCAGTCAGCGTCAGCGAGGTTGCGACTTGCGAGGGTTTGTTTAGTTTGAGAAGGGTGTTTGGTAGAATGTAGTTGATTGATTTATTTATGTGAGAGGATTTATGAACATGAAGTGAGTGGGTGAAGAAAAGCTTTTTTTTTTTAAGTTATGATTATTTGTTAGTCGGGAAAATAAATTCTCTAGCAGTGACACGTGGCATAGAATTTTATTGCTTTAGTATAAAAGTTATGATGATTTGTTAGTCTAATATACTTTTTAAATAAAAAGCGCTATTAATAAACATAAAAATAGCTTATTTTACCGAAAAAATAACTATTTATTTTTTCGGTAAAATGTCATTTTTTTTTGTAAAATGGTATTGTTGTTATAAGTTAATTTTACTACTTTTGCGAGACTAACAAAGGAGAAAAAAAACTTGCTATACAAATGGCCAATTAATTCCATTTTTTTATCTTTATGGACAGATTCATTCAAACATTTCCTTGAATTTTCAAATTTTGTCAATTTCATTGTATTTTTCATCCATTGATTCATTAGTTATTGTTTATGGATTTTTTTTTTATATTTTCCATTTTAATATAAAAAGAAAATGACGAAACAACATTCCCACGAACTCGAACATTTTACAATAACACAAATAATTCATTAAAGCCTCAAAATATTTAGCATTATAAACTCTATCACTGTAGTTGTCATTTACTTGGATTTGTTTCATATCATCTTTCACAAGTCACAATTATAATATTCACCCTACAACAATATCTAATTCAATCAAGAAACCATCTTGAATTTTGAAATAAGAAAAAAAACCTAATTTTTGGGAATTGGGGATTTATAAAATATAACATCTAATTAATAATAATACCTGAAATTGGTGGCCGTATGGACTGGACGTATAGTTGTTAGTGGTGGCCGCATGTCCGGTGGCGGTGGGCTGTCGGCAGTAGGAAAGCTGGCGGCAGTACACACTCAGCAGGGTGTTCTGTTTGGTGAATGAAGTGAATCAGTCAGCGTCAGCGAGGCTGCGACCTGCGAGGGAATCAAGGAGCAGCAGCCAGCAGGCCAAACGTCCGATGGAAAGAAGCAACTGAGGTGAAGCGATTCTCCGTCAGGCGTCAAGCGATTCTCCAAGGAGAATTAGGGTTTGTTCAGTTTGAGAAGGGTGTTTGGTAGAATATAGTTGATTGATTTACTTATGTGAGAGGAATTATGAATATGAAGTGAGTGGGTAAAGAAAAGCTTTTTTTTAAGGTAGAACCAGTCGCACAGGGAGGAAGAAAGCAAGCTGATGAAGAGAAACTGAAGAACGCAAAGTGACGAGCAGCAGCGTTTTTTTAATTTTTGTAAATGACCCAGAAATTTAAGAGAAAGACCTAGAAATTTAAGTTGGGATTAGGTTTAGATCATTTGATATAATACGTATTATTTGGCACTAGTTTGATATAAATTTATACTTAATGATGGGGCTGAAGCTTGGCTCTGTTTGGGTGACTTTAATTGTTCATTTTCACGTATGAGTGCCCTTATTTTACTCGTAACAATAACTTTAATATTGTTGTTACAATTACAAACTATATTGTTTTTGTTACAAACTCTAGTAACGTTGAAGCAACAAACTCTAGTAATGCCAATTTGAAATCTACTAGTCACAATTTGAGCATAATTTTATAAAGGTTAATTTTTAAAGTCTATAGCAGTTGAAAGAAATAAATAGAAATTTCTATAATTGAATGAAAAGCATTTAGGCGGGAAAATAAACTCTCTAGCAGTGACACGTGGCATAGAATTTTATTGCTTTAGTATAAAAGTTATGATGATTTGGTAATCTAATATACTTTTTAAATAAAAGGCGCTATTAATAAACATAAAACTAGCTCATTTTACCGAAAAAATAACTATTTATTTTTTCGGTAAAATGTCATTTTTTTTAGGTAAAATGGTATTGTTGTTATAAGTTAATTTTAATACTTTTGCGAGACTAATAAAGGAGAAAAAAAAACTTGCTATACAAATGGCCAATTAATTTCATTTTCTTATCTTTATGGACAGATTCATTCAAACATTTCCTTTAATTTTCAAATTTTGTCAATTTCATTGTATTTTTCATTCATTGATTCATTATTTATTGTTTATGGATTTTTTTTTTATATTTTCCTTTTTAATATAAAAAGAACTTGACGACACAACATTCCCACGAACTCGAACATTTTACAATCACACAAATAATTCATTAAAGCCTCAAAATATTTAGCATTATAAACTCTATCACTGTAGTTGTCATTTACTTGGATTCGTTTCATATCATCTTTCACAAGTCACAATTATAATATTCACCCTACAACAATATCTAATTCAATCAAGAAACTATCTTGAATTTTGAAATAAGAAAAAAAAACCTAATTTTTGGGAATTGGGGATTTATAAAATATAACATCTAATTAATAATAATACCAAAAATTGGTGGCCGTATGGACTGGACGTATGGTTGTTAGTGGTGGCCGCATGTCCGATGGCGGTGGGCTGTCGGCAGTAGGAAAGCTGGCGGCAGTACACACTCAGCAGGGTGTTCTGTTTAGTGAATGAAGTGAATCAGTCAGCGTCAGCGAGGCTGCGACCTGCTTGGGAATCAAGGAGCAGCAGCCAGCAGGCCAAACGTCCGGTGGAAAGAAGCAACTGAGGTGAAGCGATTCTCCGTCAGGCGTCAAGCGATTCTCCAAGGAGAATTAGGGTTTGTTCAGTTTGAGAAGGGTGTTTGGTAGAATGTAGTTGATTGATTTACTTATGTGAGAGGAATTATGAATATGAAGTGAGTGGGTGAAGAAAAGCTTTTTTTTTAAGGTAGAACCAGTCGCACAGGGAGGAAGAAAGCAAGCTGATGAAGAGAAACTGAAGAACGCAAAGTGAAAAGCAGCAGCGTTTTTTTAATTTTTGTAAATGACCCAGAAATTTAAGAGAAAGACCTAGAAATTTAAGTTGGGATTAGGTTTAGATCATTTGATATAATACGTATTATTTGGCACTAGTTTGATATAAATTTATACTTAATGATGGGGCTGAAGCTTGGCTCTGTTTGGGTGACTTTAATTGTTCATTTTCACGTATGAGTGCCCTTATTTTACTCGGAACAATAACTTTAATATTGTTGTTACAATTACAAACTATATTGTTTTTGTTACAAACTCTAGTAACGTTGAAGCAACAAACTCTAGTAATGCCAATTTGAAATCTACTAGTCACAATTTGAGCATAATTTTATAATGGTTAATTTTTAAAGTCTATAGCAGTTGAAAGAAATAAATAGAAATTTCTATAATTGAATGAAAAGCAGTTGGGCGGGAAAATAAACTCTCTAGCAGTGACACGTGGCATAGAATTTTATTGCTTTAGTATAAAAGTTATGATGATTTGGTAGTCTAATATACTTTTTAAATAAAAGGCGCTATTAATAAACATAAAACTAGCTCATTTTACCGAAAAAATAATATTTATTTTTTCGGTAAAATGTCATTTTTTTTTAGGTAAAATGGTATTGTTGTTATAAGTTAATTTTAATACTTTTGCGAGACTAATAAAGGAGAAAAAAAACTTGCTATACAAATGGCCAATTAATTTAATTTTCTTATCTTTATGGACATATTCATTCAAATACTTCCCAGAATTTTCAAATTTTGTCAATTTCATTGTATTTTTCATCCATTGATTCATTAGTTATTGTTTATGGATTTTTTTTATATTTTCCTTTTCAATATAAAAAGAACATGACGACCAGGGCCGTCCCTGACATTTTGGAGGCCTTAGGGTAAATCATAAACGGGGCCCTCGTATATGATACTTGGATTTAAGTTTCTAATCAACTATAACTTTTCTCTATTCATATTTGCTTACTGTTGTGTCTTTTTTTAGATGTAAAATGAGAATAACATATTTGTTAGTCTAGAAAAGAATCTAAGAGGAAAGATATACAAATATGCTTTTAATGATTTACACAAAACGACTTTTTTATTTCATGGTATTAACCGATAATTGAAAATCAGTGTTTCAAGCATAATTACTTTTATAATGAAAGCTCAATTTTGATTTTATTGTCTAATTTGCTATCTATATTGGTGCTAACTATATGTAGCAACTAATTAAAACAAAGGAGGAATTTCATTAAAAAATTACTTTTTAGTTTTAACCGATGTAAATAAACATAATTAAAGGTATAAGTAAATTGTAATAAAAAAAGTTTAGTCATTGTTAAGAAAATGAAGGCTTTTTTTAATCAAATTATTGCTTTATATCCTCATCCTTGTCATTTTTTCATATTATTTATATTTAATACACTAATTCATGCTTTCTCTAATTATGGCCGTCACAAAATAAAATTAATATTAATTATTTGTATCGAGACGAATTATATAAAATTTGCTCCTTTTGTTCGCGCTCTCCTTTATGGGTATGCGTTGCAGCCGTCCTTCCCTCTCTAGACTCTGTTCATAGTTTTCTATGAGCGGGATACACAGGATAGGATGATGATGATGAATAATTTTATAAAATTTCAATTAAATATATTCAAATTTATAAACTAAGACTAAAATGTAAATTAAAATTGGATTAATTAATTGAAAGTAATATTATTTTTTATGATTTTTTAAATATTTATTTTTGATGTGCAACATAGAAAAATGAAATATAAATCTCATTATAGTGCACATGGGCCCCACCAGTCATTACCTTCCAACTTTTAACGTGTTTTGAACGTTGCATTATTAGTGTAATTTTTATGAGTTTCTAAGGGTAGATTTGACTTTTCAATGTTAAATTTTGAAAAATAAAGGTCCTTTCTTCAACCTCCCGCAAACCCTTCTTCAACGTTACAAAAACACAGTCGACTGCCGCTGCCACTATTCACAAACTCCATTGCTTCGGTCTCCAATATGGGGCCCCTTTAGATGGTGGGCCCTGGGCGGCGGCAGCCCTCGCCTACCCCCAGGGCCGGGCCTGATGACGACACAACATTCTCACGAACTCGAACATTTTACAATAACACAAATAATTCATCAAAGCCTCAAAATATTTAGCATTATACTATTATACCACTGTAGTTGTCATTTACTTGGATTTGTTTCATATCATCTTTCACAAGTCACAATTTTGGATAAATGGAGATTAATAATCCCAACTTTGCGTGATCCGCTCAAAACAATCCCAACTTTCGATTATTTTCTAATATACCTAACTTTGCCACTTTGTTGCTCAGGACATACCCTTTAATATGGTAACCGGTTATAACAGGTAAATCACTTTTTTGTCATGGAAATAAGAAGGATAATGGAGATTAATAATCCCAACTTTGCGTGATCCGCTCAAAACAATCCCAACTTTCGCATATTTTCTGTTATAAACGCTTACCATATTAAAAGGTATGTCCTGAGCAACAAAGTGGCAAAGTTAGGTATATTAGAAAATAATCGAAAGTTGGGATTGTTTTGAGCGGATCACGTAAAGTTGGGATTATTAATCTCCATTTATCCATTATACTATTCACCCTACAACAATATCTAATTCAATCAAGAAACTATCTTGAATTTTGAAATAAGAAAAAAAACCTAACTTTTGGGAATTGGGATTTATAAAATATAACATCTAATTAATAGTAATACCTTTCAACAGCTATAGACTATTTCTATTTATTACTTTCAACAGCTATAGACTTTAAAAGTTAACCACTATAAAATTATGCTCAAATTGTGACTATTAGATTTCAAACTGGCATTACTAGAGTTTGTTGCTTCAACGTTACTAGAGTTTGTAACAAAAACAATATAGTTTGTAATTGTAACAACCATATTAAAGTTATTGTTCCGAGTAAAATAAGGGCACTCATACGTGAAAATGAACAATTAAAGTCACCCAAACAGAGCCAAGCTTCAGCCCCATCATTAAGTATAAATTTATATCAAACTAGTGCATTGCACGGGTTTCTGTGCATTGGCCGCATGTCCGGTGGCGGTGAGCTGTCGGCAGTAGGAAAGCCGGCGGCAGTACACACTCAGCAGGGTGTTCTGTTTTGTGAATGAAGCGAATCAGTCAGCGTCAGCGAGGCTGCGACCTGCGAGGGAACCAAAGAGCAGCAGCCAGCAGGCCAAACGTCCGGTGGAAAGAAGCAACTGAGGTGAAGCGATTCTCCGTCAGGCGTCAAGCGATTCTCCAAGGAGAATTAGGGTTTGTTCAGTTTGAGAAGGGTGTTTGGTAGAATGTAGTTGATTGATTTATTTATGTGAGAGGAATTATGAATATGAAGTGAGTGGGTGAAGAAAAGCTTTTTTTTTAAGGTAGAACCAGTCGCACAGGGAGGAAGAAAGTAAGCTGATGAAGAGAAACTGAAGAACACAAAGTGAAGAGCAGCAGCGTCTTTTTAATTTTTGTAAATGACTCAGAAATTTAAGAGAAAGACCCAGAAATTTAAGTTGGGATTAGGTTTAGATCATTTGATATAATACGTATTATTTGGCACTAGTTTGATATAAATTTATACTTAATGATGGGGCTGAAGCTTGGCTCTGTTTGGGTGACTTTAATTGTTCATTTTTCACGTATGAGTGCCCTTATTTTACTCGGAACAATAACTTTGATATGGTTGTTACAATTACAAACTATATTGTTTTTGTTACAAACTTTAGTAACGTTGAAGCAACAAACTCTAGTAATGCCAGTTTGAAATCTAATAGTCACAATTTGAGCATAATTTTATAGTGGTTAACTTTTAAAGTCTATAACAGTTGAAAGAAAATATATAGAAATTTCTATAATTGAATGAAAATCAGTTGGGCGGGAAAATAAACTCTCTAGCAGTGACACGTGGCATAGAATTTTATTGCTTTATTATAAAAGTTATGATGATTTGTTAGTCTAATATACTTTTTAAATAAAAGGCGCTATTAATAAACATAAAACTAGCTCATTTTACCGATTTTTTTTTCGGTAAAATGGTATTGTTGTTATAAGTTAATTTTACTACTTTTACGAGACTAACAAAGGAGAAAAAAAACTTGTTATACAAATGGCCAATTAATTCCATTTTCTTATCTTTATGGACAGATTCATTCAAACACTTCTTTGAATTTTCAAATTTTGTCAATTTCATAGTATTTTTCATCCATTGATTCATTAGTTATTGTTTATGGATTTTTTTTATATTTTCCCTTTCAATATAAAAAGAACATGACGACACAACATTCCCACGAACTCGAACATTTTACAATAACACAAATAATTCATCAAAGCCTCAAAATATTTAGCATTATAAACTCTACCACTGTAGTTGTCATTTACTTGGATTTGTTTCATATCATCTTTCACAAGTTACAATTATACTATTCACCCTACAACAATATCTAATTCAATCAAGAAACTATCTTGAATTTTGAAATAAGAAAAAAAAACCTAATTTTTGAGAATTGGGGATTTATAAAATTGAACATTTAATTAATAATAATACCTGAAATTGGTGGCCGTATGGACTGGACGTATGGTTGTCAGTGGTGGCCGCATGTCCGGTGGCGGTGGGTTGTCGGCAGTAGGAAAGCCGGCGGCAGTACACACTCAGCAGGGTGTTCTGTTTGGTGAATGAAGCGAATCAATCAGCGTCAGCGAGGCTGCGACCTGCGAGGGAACCAAAGAGCAGCAGCCAGCAGGGCAAACGTCCGGTGGAAAGAAGCAACTGAGGTGAAGCGATTCTCCGTCAGGCGTCAAGCGATTCTCCAAGGAGAATTAGGGGTTTGTTCAGTTTGAGAAGGGTGTTGGGTAGAATGTAGTTGATTGATTTACTTATGTGAGAGGAATTATGAATATGAAGTGAGTGGGTGAAGAAAAGCTTTTTTTTAAGGTAGAACCAGTCGCACAGGGAGGAAGAAAGCAAGTTGATGAAGAGAAACTGAAGAACACAAAGTGAAGAGCAGCAGCGTCTTTTTAATTTTTGTAAAGGAAAAATTACCTAGAATAATCCAATCTTTCACTGATTTTCCTACAATAATCCCAACTTTTGATTAATCTTGAATAATCCCAACTTTAGAGGTGTTTTCCAAGAGTACTCCCGGGTGACCTTTAACCTGTTTAACAGGTTATTTAAATTTAAATAACTTTAAAATGGAAAAAAATTCTAAAAAAAACACCACCATTTAATTGATTAATGGGATTTATATGAAACCTTTTGATCAATTTTTGTTTGGCAATTTGGTACACAAAACAATTATAAAGAAACCATTATCCAGGAACCAAGTTTTGCTTAATTTTGTAGTTCATTCACTTGCATTATAAGGGAATTTCATCCTTTGCCAGCATTATAAGGCAATTTCGCTGCTAATGGTTAAGAACTGGGAGGAGGGAACTTTGTTAACATTATTGTTTCATAAATCGGAGATATTCATGTTTAAGACATTTCATTTAAACAATAATGTAGCAAATTCATGTTAAGAACTGGAAGGAGGGAACTTTGTTAACATTATTATTTAAATTTAAACATTAGATTAATGGATTTGGGTGGAGCTTATATAAGGCAAAAGAAAGTTATTAATCTCTATGAATTGGAAGAAAATAATATGATCATCAATGGTGTAGGAGAGGGAGAGGTGGATGGTTGTCAGGGCCGTTCCTTTCATTTTTGGGCTCCAGAGCAAAAGATAAAAATGGGCCCTTAAAAACTTAAAACGTAACGCATAATATAATATACATTTTGTTTTTTATTGTTAATATTTAAACTACTTACAAAAAACACTAAAAACTCGTATTACTTAGAAAAAAGTAAGTTATATATAAATTTAATTCGAATTAATATCACATATATACATCAAAATAAGTTTTTTGGGCCCTAAAAAACACGGGGCCCTGGACGGTAGCCCGCTTTGCCCTTGCCAATCGACGGCCCTGATGGTTGTACTTGAAGATGGTGGTTTTGGATCTAAGGGTAGTTTGGGAGTTTATGCTTGTGATGACAATGGTGGAACTATGGAAGGGGGTTGGGTTTTTTTTTATTATTTTTATTTTTATTTTTGCTTGTGATCGATGACAATGGTGGCAGGGGTTTGGTTTTTTTTTTTTTGATTTTATTTTTATTTTTTTCTAATTAACGTAGAATAGGAGGTTACCAATTGGACAACAATATTGTTAGGCAAATAACCTAATAGTTGGGATTATTTGTGATTAATCAAAAATTAGGATTATTGTAGGAAAATCGATGAAAGATTGGATTATTATGAGTAATTTTTCCTTTTGTAAATGACCCAGAAATTTAAGTGAAAGACCCAGAAATTTAAGTTGGGATTAGGTTTAGATCATTTGATATAATACGTATTATTTGGCACTAGTTTGATATAAATTTATACTTAATGATGGGGCTGAAGCTTGGCTCTGTTTGGGTGACTTTAATTGTTCATTTTCACGTATGAGTGCCCTTATTTTACTCGGAACAATAACTTTAATATTGTTGTTACAATTACAAACTATATTGTTTTTGTTACAAACTCTAGTAACGTTGAAGCAACAAACTCTAGTAATGCCAGTTTGAAATCTACTAGTCACAATTTGAGCATAATTTTATAGTGGTTAACTTTTAAAGTCTATAGCAGTTGAATGAAATAAAAAGAAATTTCTATAATTGAATGAAAAGCAGTTGGGCAGGAAAATAAACTCTCTAGCACTGACACGTGGCATAGAATTTTATTGCTTTAGTATAAAAGTTATGATGATTTGTTAGTCTAATATACTTTTTAAATAAAAGACGCTATTAATAAACATAAAACTAGCTCATTTTACCGAAAAAATAACTATTTATTTTTTCAGTAAAATGTCATTTTTTTCGGTAAAATGGTATTGTTGTTATAAGTTAATTTTACTACTTTTGCGAGACTAATAAAGGAAAAAAAAAACTTGCTATACAAATAGCTAATTAATTCCATTTTCTTATTTTTATGGACAGATTCATTCAAACACTTCCCAGAATTTTCAAATTTTGTCAATTTCATTGTATTTTTCATCCATTGATTCATTAGTTATTGTTTATGGATTTTTTTTATATTTTCCCTTTCAATATAAAAAGAACATGACGACACAACATTCCCACGAACTCGAACATTTTACAATAACACAAATAATTCATCAAAACCTCAAAATATTTAGCATTATAAACCCTACCACTGTAGTTGTCATTTACTTGGATTTGTTTCATATCATCTTTCACAAGTCAAAATTTATACTATTCACCCTACAACACAAACATGATAATTTCAATTAAATATAAAATATTTTGTGGGAGCAAAAATGCATTTTTTTTTCAAGTTAGGTGGAGGTATGCTATTTTTTGATTAAAGAGTGTAGGTATGCTGTTTTTTGATTCACTGTTTACTTTGTTCATGTCTTTGAACATACGAAAAAGACTCACATCTCAAATAAAACACTACTAAAGTCAATTGTGAATTTGTGAGAAAATTATTCTCACTTTTCATTATTTGAGTGATTTTTAATATACCACCTGAGAACAACTTCCTAAAGTATAGTGGTATCCACATCTCTATAATGTCAAATGAATAAACCAAGAATAATCTAACAATTTAAACTCAGTCATCACTACTTTCCTTTTAAGTGATTCAAGATCTCTATCCTACAATACATTGTTTAATTTTTCACCAAAATTTGTGAAACAGTCGCATTATTAATGAGATTTCATTAGTGATTTTAGCGCCTAAATTTTTTTTGTTTATTTATATTTGTTATTCACTAATTAAAATTTAATTAGTGATGGTAGAAATTTGAAAATTTTCTTGATTAGAAACTTGTTAAATCGTAAAGTGGTTTTGAATCGTAATAAGTAACGTAAACTTTGGAGACAAAACTTAAAGTTGAGCAACTACCGATAATAGTTCGAGAAAATTTTAATCATTATCCAATCACATTATTTAACCATGATGGGAGTATATTAAATATTTCATGCACATATACAAGTGATTTTTAAACATCAAATACAAGTTATATAACTTGTTACATGTACAACAATTTTTACCCAAACTTTAAACTATCCTAGATAAACCTTTCCTACACTATAATAAACCAAAATGAGACAAAAATCACTTCAAAATAGCCCCAAACAGCAGCCCCAATTGCTGTCCTAAACCCCCTTTATAGGCCTTTATACACTTACATACACTATCTAAACACTCTACCCTAAACCCCTTTTGTTCTAACCTAGATTATGCATCATTACAAGCATGCAAGACACTAATATTTGAAGCAACAATATTCTATTTTCTGAATAAGAATTCAGCCATAAACACCCAACACATTGCTCCCAAGTTCATCCATGAACAAACACAAGCATCCTTTAAACATTCAACTATTAAAACACCTTCTTTTCTCATTAAATCTTCTTCAAAAACCCATCTAAAACTTCTGAAAATTTATGTTTAGAAACTCAAATATTCCATAAAAATAATCTTCATTTCAAGAGCTTTCCATATAGACACCAAACTTTAAGAAATCTACCAAGCATAGAGTAAGTTATGATAATTTCTTTATTCCACTAGTTTTTGTTAAAACTTGTTCATGAAGAACATTTTAACATGAATCTTTCTATAAACTAAGATCATTTTAATTTGGATATTTTGTGTCTAAAACTAAGAAAAATTATCACTTATAAAATCTCTATAATAAAAAAAATATTCTTTTCACAATCTTATATATTATCTTACTTTAAAAATTTTAGTAAAATTAAGAGACTTGATTTTTTTTTTTGAATAAAAGAGGCGAGGCTCAAACTATATTAACTGAAAATCAGAAAATACAACATCCGCAATCCAAGGAGGGCCCCCATCACGCCAAGTTTGACAACAAAAACTCGAAACCGACCACTTGGCAAGACGATGAGCCACTAAATTGGCCTCCCGAAAACAAAAACAAAAAGAAAATTGATCTATACATGAAACTCTATGCAAAACATTATCAACTACAATTTGGGTCTGAAAACTCCTAGTAATAAGACCTTGAAGAGCACGAACAATTGATTGAGCGTCTCCTTCAAAAATAATATGTTGCCATCCCTCCTCAACCGCCAACTCAACGGCCCAAGAGAACGCTTCAAGCTCGGCCCTCTCCACAGTGGTAAACGGCCATATCGTTTTCGATGCCGCCAAAAGAACCGTACCCTTGTCATCCCTAGCCACCACACCCAAACCAACTTTGTCTTCTTGAGGCTTCGTAGCTGCATCAACATTTATTTTAATGAATCCATGCGTAGGAGGAGTCCAAACAGCTTTCGATCTTTGATGGGCAATAGGAGGAGACGAAATAACCGCAGCTTGATATTCCCGAAGCATATCGTGGGCTCTTTTATAGCAAAGGATAGGGTCGACAAATAATTTTTCAAAGATAAAATCATTTCGGGCTCCCCAAATCATCCAAGCACACATACTAAGAAGTTCAACATCTTCCATGGACCTTTGACCCATTATCCCACCAAGCCATTCTTTAAAAGAGGCTGGAAAAATAATTTCTGAAAATGAAGGAACTTGGGCCCAAACTTGCTGAGCCCAATGGCAATTGAATAGAACATGCCCACTATCTTCTGGAAGCCCACAGCGGCAACACAAATCAGCATTCTCAATTCCCTTTTTCTTGAGATTGATCCCATGTGGTAGAATATCCCACGAAGCACGCCAAAGAAAAATCCGAGCTTTTGGAGGAATCTTGAGTTTCCAAAGTTTGTGCCACATAAAATCCGGACCCGAAGATGAAGAATCCTGCACAAAAGAATTAAGAGCAAGTGAGTACGCATCTTTAACTCTAAAAATACCATCCTCACTTACGGCCCAAGCCCGAGAATCAGGACAATCGTAGGAACTTATGGGAACGCGTTTAACACGCTCCACATCAACCGGGAGAAGCACCTCAGACAAAACATCAAGGCGCCAAGAACGACGTTCTTGATCAATAACGGAGGCCACCAAGACATCTTTATCTAAAATTCTAGGGGTCGTAATTAATTTCCCAGTTCCCGGACCACCAATCCAAGCATCGGTCCAAAGCTTAATATTTTGACCATTTCCAATCTTCCACCGAACTCCAAGATCCATAATATAACGCGATCCTCTAATGCTTTTCCACACATAACTCGAAGCTCCTCCTAATTTAGCTTCCCAAATAGATGACGAAGGAAAATATTTGGCCTTCATTATCCTAGCCAATAACGAATCCGGGTTGCAATGTATCCTCCAAAATTGTTTAGCTAATAATGCATCATTGAAAAGCCTCAAATCCCTAAAGCCCATTCCACCTTCATACTTGGGCCTACAAAGGTCCTTCCAAGCTTTCCAAGGAATTCCACGAGCGGAATTTGAAGTACCCCACCAAAATTGCCTAATAGTCCGTCCAACTCATCACAAAAAGAATGCGGCAATTTGAAGCAACTCATCGCAAAAGTCGGAATAGATTGGGCAACCGATTTGATTAAAATTTCTTTACCGGCTTTGGACAAGAGTTTTTCTTTCCACCCTTGAAGTTTTTTCCATACTCGATCTTGAATGCTAGCAAAAGAAATATTCTTGGAGCGTTTGAAAAATGTCGGCAAACCCAAATATTTATCATGGGCCAAAACTTCTTTGAACCCCAAGACTCGACTAACCCGTCGCCTAACATCACAATCCAACCGTTTACTAAAAGAAACCTCACACTTATTGAGGTTAACAAATTGGCCGGAAAGACTTTCATATTTCTTTAATATGGCAAGAATGGCCTCCGCTTCCCGAACATTCGCTTGAGAAAAAATCAAACTATCATCTGCAAAAAGAAGATGAGTTAGAATAGGAGAATTTCTAGAAAGCGATAAACCATGAATAATTTTTTCATTATGGGCCTTATGTAAAAGGGCACTAAGACCCTCGGCACATAACAAAAAAAGATAGGGGGACAAAGGGTCGCCTTGCCGAAGGCCCCTATGAGGCGTTACCACATCCGACGCCGTACCATTAATTAAAAAAGCATATTTGACCGAGGTAACACAACGCATAACCCGATCAATCCATATCGCCGGAAAGCCCATCCTAATGAGAACAAAAGCTATATAATCCCATTCCATACGGTCGTAGGCCTTGCTCATATCGAGCTTTAAGGCCATAAAACCTCTCTTCCTCGCATGATTATTACTCATAAAATGAAAAGCCTCGGAAGAAATAATAATATTGTCGGTAATTAATCGACCCGGGACAAAAGCGCTTTGATTCTCATCGATTAAATCGGGAAGGAAAGCTTTTATCCTATTGGCAAGAATCTTGGAAATGAGTTTATATGAGACATTGCACAAGCTAATGGGACGAATATCGGTCATCCTAGACGGGTTCTTTATTTTAGGGATAAGTGCCACATAGGTAAAATTGAGGTCATCGGGCATAATACCATTATTTAAAAAATTAAGAACAACATGACAAACATCATCACCCACAAGACCCCAATATTTTTTATAAAACAGGGCGGGAAGCCCATCCGGCCCCGGTGATTTGCACGGGTGCATTTCTGCAAGTGCACTTTCCACCTCATATCGAGAGTAGGGCCTACTAATATGCGCAACCATATCACTTGAAACTTTTTCCGGAATAAAATTTAAATCATCAAGAGAAATATCCGGTCTAGAAGAAGAAAAAATATCAGTAAAATAGTCGATCACAACTCTTTGAAGACCTTCCCACCCCTTGTGCCTAACACCCCTCGAATCTTCAAGAAATTTAATATGGTTTCTTTTCCGCCGATTAGAGGCTTTAGAATGAAAGAACGCCGTGTTCTTGTCTCCATCCCTCAAAACAAACGGACGGCACCGCTGCCAAGCAGCAGTTTCCTGCTGTTGACGTAACAATCTAATCTCATGCTCAACAGAACGAAGCTCCTCCAAAACACTAGGAGACGGGCTCATCTTACGAACAATTTTTAAACGTTTAAGGAGCCACCCAAGACGATTTTGAGAAACCGAATAAACCTCTAAATTCCACTTCTTTAACCGAGTCCTACATTCTTCAACCATACTAACCCAATCGTGATTACACTTTACCCTAGAAGAATCCCAAATATTCCTCATACTCTCGTCAAACTCATCATGCCCAAGCCATCTAGCCTCAAACCGAAAAATTCTATCCGCATCCTTGAAGGCGCGCCTTTCATCATCCATAAGCCCATGAGGACGAAACAAAATTGGAAAATGGTCCGACCCATCCCATATCAAATTATCCACCGACGCAAAAGGGAACAAAGCACACCAAGAGGGACTAGCAACACATCTATCGAGACGTTCTTCAATAAGACCATCAACCCGTTTATTACTCCAAGTAAACGGATACCCATTAAACCCAAGATCCCGCAAATTATTAACATTTAGACAATCCCTAAAAGCACTACACCTTGCGACATCAAACCCAACACCCCCTCGCTTTTCCGACCCACATAAAATATCATTAAAATCTCCCCCAATAATCCATGGATCATCCCCACTTCTACCCAAAGATGATAACAAATCCCACGAAAGATGCTTATTCCCATGCTCCGGCCACCCATAAAACCCAGTTAATCGCCATTGCCTCGCATCATCCTCAAGAATAGAACAATCAATGTAGTGTACATCCATAGCCCTAATCGTGACATCAACCTCATCGGTCCAAAGCAAAGCCAAACCCCCCGAACGACCAACGGACTCCACACAACTACTTTTATCAAACCTCAATTTATTTTGAATTCTCCTAATATCCTTCTTAGAACTTTTAGTCTCACAAAGAAAGATAACCTCCGGGGAGTATTTGCGCACTAAAGAAAGAAGCGCATGAACTGTCGAGGGACTCCCAAGACCTCGACAATTCCAAAAAATGACATTCCTCATTGCGACCCAAGAGCCCTTTCAGTGGGGCCCGCCACTTTTGTACCATTCGGAAGAAAAGACAAATCAACTTCGAAAGGGACCAATCTTTTTCTCGCTTCCCCCCTTTCCTCACCATCCACCATAACCTCATCAAACTCATCCATCGCCTTTGAGCGTTTTTCCCCCACCATAACCGAACCATCCACTTTTTGAACCCGTGACTCACGACCCCTATGCAATTTCCGCCATTTCTTGACCCTGCTATGCGTACGCAATGTCGCTAAATCATCCAAACCATCCGAAAGAAGAGGAACCGAATCAAGTACATTCGAACACCCCACCACATCCTGCGCATTTTGACTCCCTTCCCTTACAATCCCATCAACCTCTCTCTCAATATCATCCCCACCTACTCCCACAATTCTCTCATTAGTAAATCCAGGGGGCCCATCATCAAAAGAAGGCGTTAGAGCCACCGTATCCAAATCCTCCTTCTCACCATAACCCTCCCCTAAATCTACTTTACCCAAAAGAGAGGTAACAACCGAAATATGCGCATCATTCTTTGAACCCCGCAACTCCTTATCTTCCAAATCCTTTGTTATGAACAACCTTTTACCACACGATGGCTTTACCTCTTCATTTGACCCTTCGTCCTCCACAACCACCGGTCGCCATGGCGAAGCTTTTAACCATGGCCCATAAACCTTCACAGGCGGCTTATCTCCAAAATTTGCTTTACAATCATTGGTGCCGTGTCCCAATTTACCACAAAAGAAACATATGAGAGGTAATTTCTCATACTTTACCGGGCATATACTTGTTTCTCCTCCCCGAAGCTTAATAGTAACCTGTTTCTTTAAAGATTTCCGAACATCCAAATTAACTCGTATACGCAACGATTTTTCCAATCCCAAATTGTCCGTTCGATCCATCTCTAAGAACTCTCCCAATTTGTCTCCCAAAAGACGCGCATTAGTCTCATTACAACGCCCTCTAAAAGGAATATCATATATTCGTGCCCATATTGGTAAATTGAAAAACTGCAACTCAGACGGTTGTTTTGCGACCTCCAAATCCGTAAGAAGAAGAGCGACCTTATCAAAATGCCAAGGTTGCCCTTTAAGAACCCTATCCTTATCACGCCAGTGATAAAATTGGAAGCGAAACATGTTCTTGCCCACCATAGTGACATCAAACCCATTTTGCGTAACCCAAATATTTTTAATAGTGGCCATGAAAGCCGTAGGATTCAAAATTCTGTCAGACCAAAGCTTGCCTACCAATCCCAAAACGATACGGCTCTCCTCCTCATCGTCCGCTTCATCAACCCAATCACACACCTCATCCTCGGTCTCCGGTACATCCACTTCCACCCGTTCTTGAATATGATCATCCAAATGCCCAACTCGTTTTCCAATATTCACGGCTGAATTCTCCACTGGGCAATCATCATTATGTAAACTAGTACCCATAATGTTCTCCATTAATTCAAGAAAAGAAGATGGACCCAACACCCCAAACACACAACTCACAAAGAAGAACCAAAAGAAAAGAAAAGAAAAGACCAAAAACAGGAAGAGAAAACTAAAACTACAAACGAAAGAAAAGACAAGGAAAGAAAGAACCGAAAAACGACGTCCGGCAAGACTACCGGAAAAATACTCCAAAAAAGAGACCAAACTAGAACAAAAGTCTAGAGAGAACCCTTACTCTTAGAGAGAGAAGGGAGTGTGAGACTTGATTAAGTATGTTGCTCAACATAATAAGTATACTCTAAATATGTTAAAATCATCACAAATATTAGTTTAACAACTCCAACTAAGGAAAGTTAAGTGCATGTTAGAAATCCCAAATTATTATTGATTTTTGGTTGAATGCAATATGTTTAGTAGAAGAGTTGGAGTTGAAACTTAAAGGGCAAGTACCCAAAGTTGGAATCACTTCTAACAACGCATCGGAGCTTGAGTTTACGAAATACTTATATAGGCATGTTAGAAATCCAAAAGTAACTATATGTTAAAAAAAATCTAAAATTTATATAGTTTTCAGTAACTATATGTTAAAAAAAAACTCCAAATTAGGAAAGTTAAGCACATGTTAGAAATCCAAAAGTCATTTCCAGTAACTATATGTTAAAAAAATCTCTTGAATAATCTGGGCATGAAGATGGTCTTCTTTAAATCGATATAGGCGCTGTCTATATGGTCTCCTTTTTCATGCAAATGACTTCTTCACGCCTTCATTAATGGGTAATTTTAGATTTGTTTATTGTTCTTTGTTCTGGGTTTCATTTGTAATCGTTTTTTTTTAATGATTTCGTTTATTGTATTTTAATTTGTAATTTCGTTTATTGTTCTTTGTTCTGGGTAATCTGGGTAATCGTTTTTTGTATTTTAATTTTATTTGTAATTTTTGTATTTTAATTTTTGTATTTTAATTTCATTTGTAATCGTTTTTTATATTTTAATGTTGATCTTGTTCTTGTTCTTTAATTTTTGTTCTCCATTCTTGTTCTTGTAGATCTTGTTCTTGTTCTTTAATTTTTGTATCTCCATTCTTGTTCTTGTTCTTCACCCAAATGACTTCTTCACGCCTTCATTGTATTTTAATTTTTGTATCTCCATTCTTGTTCTTGTATTTTAATGTAGATCTTGATTCTAGATCTGGAATTTTTTTTTTATTTGTAAAATGACTAAAGGGCTGCAGTTGTAAATGTCCGCAACCAATGGTTTTTTTTTTTTTGAAAAATGACTAAAGGCTGCGGTTGTAATGTCTGCAGCCAATAATAAAATCTCATTTGCTGCTATTCCAAGGGCTGTGAGGTAAAACCGCATCCAATAACGGTCAAAAAACCGCAGCCATTGACGTTTTTCCACTAGTGTATGAGTACAACGCCGAGTCTACATGAGGAGATACGTGAGTTACAACAGTATGATGACTTCTTGTCAAAGTTGAAGATTGGTATTGAAAAGGGTGCGGTTAAAGACTTCAGCATTACTAAAGATGGGAGCATTTATCTAGAGGGAAGGTTATGCGTGCCCCGAGATCCTGAATTGATAGAGAAAATACTCAAGGAGGCACATTCGACTATGTATTCTATCCACCTAGGACGTGATAAGATGCTAGCAGATCTGAAACAATACTTTTGGTGGATGAACATGAAGAAGGATGTCGAGAATTTCATAGCTCGATGTCTAGTATGTCATCAAGTCAAGATTGACCATCAGTGCACTCCAGGGGAATTGCAACCACTTCCTATGCCTGAGTGGAAGTGGGAATCAGTGAGTATGGACTTTGTTGTGAGATTGCCACGTTCGAGAAGGGGAAATGATTCTATTTGGGTGATTGTTGATCGACTCACTAAGACTGCCGGATTTATTCCTGCTACAGTAACTTGGAAAGCAAAATAATTAGCCGATGCTTATGTGAAAGAAGTATTTAGACTACATGGTGTACCGAAGACAATAGTTTCAGATCGGAATACAAAATTTGTGGCTCATTTTTGGAATGAGCTACAAAGGGCATTCGGCACAACCCTAAATTACAGCTCCGCTTTTCACCCAGCTACAGATGGGCAGATAGAGAGGACCATCCAGACTGTAGAGGATATAATTCGGGCATGTGCCCTTGATTTCCAGTGTTCGTGGGAAGACATCTTACCATTGGTAGAATTCTCTTACAACAATAGTTACCAGAGCAGTATGGGTATGGCTCCGTATGAGGCTTGTATGGCCAAAGGTGTAGGACACCGCTTTGCAGGGATACCGGAAGGCCCGGCGTGGTCGTTGGACCAGAGATGATAAGAGAGACCGCAGAACAAGTCAGAATCATTAGAGATCGGATAAAGGCTGCCCAAGATCGACAGAAGTCCTACGCAAATCCTAGGAGGAGGAAACTTGAGTTCCAAGTCGGTGAGAAGGTGTTCCTTAAAGTCTCGCCAACGAAGGGAGTCAAGAGGTTCGGAATGCAAGGGAAGCTTGACCCTCAGTATGTTGGACCTTATGAGATTTTGCTCAGAATTGGGGAAGTAGCTTATTAGTTATCACTACCACCACAATTAGCTAAGGTTCACAATGTGTTCCATGTATCACAATTGCGTCGGTATGTATTTGATCCATCACACATTCTCCAGCATGAGCCGATTCAACTTGTTGAGAACTTGCAGTGTGAGGAGAAGCCTGTAAGGATCCTAGGTCGAGAGGTTATAAAAATCCGTAGCCGCACGATTCCACTTGTTAAAGTGTTATGTAGTGGACAGGATGACGACAGTGCTACTTGGGAAAGAGAGGACGACATGTTAATTAGATACCCTTACTTATTTGAGTGATGTATTTATAACCAATTAGTTTGAGTTAGTTTCGAGGACGAAACTCTTGTAAGAAGGGAACACAGAAACAGTCGCATTATTAATGAGATTTCATTGGTCATTTTAGCCCCTAATTTTTTTTGTTTTTTAATATTTGTTATTCACTAATTAAAATTTAATTAGTGATGGTAGAAATTTGAAAATTTTCTACGATGATTAGAAACTTGTTAAATCGTAACGTGGTTATGAATCGTAATAAGTAACGTAAACTTTGGAGACAAAACTTAAAGTTGAGCAACTACCGATAATAGTTCGAGAAAATTTTAATTATTATCCAATCACATTATTTAACCATGATGAGAAATAATTAAATATTTCATGCACATATATAAGTGATTTTTAAACATGAAATACAAGTTATATAACTTGTTACATGTACAACAATTTTTACCCAAACTTTAAACTATCTTAGATAAACCTTTCCTGCACTATAATAGACAAAAATGAGACAAAAATCACTTCAAAAACAGCCCCAAACAGCAGCCCTAATTGCTGTCCTAAACCCCCTTTATAGCCCTTTATACACTTACATACACTACCTAAACACTCTACCCAAAACCCCTTTTGTTCTAACCTAGATTATGCATCATTACAAGTAGGGGTGTTCATAATAATCCGACCCGATTATTCCGACCCGAATTATCCGGTATCCGATTTTTAAAACCGGATAATTTACCCGGTTTTCGCAAACCGGATAATCCGGGTCGGGTACCCAGTTTTAAAACCGGATACCGGATCCGGATACGGGTCATGATTTTTTGAAAACCGGGTACCCGGTATCCGGTTTTCTTTATTTTTTTATTTTTTTTTACTTTTTTCGTAAATTAAATGATCATAATATCTCTTAAGCTGACCTTGGATTGAATATTTTTGAAGAGTTAGTATTTGAATTTTATAATTGTTCTTACTTAAGCCCATGAACAATAATATTATTCTTTCATTTTCTTAATTAATCTTTTATGACTAATTTTGTTAACGATTTTTAGAGAGTTTGTATTTGAATTTTATATAAAAAAATATTTTTAGTGAATATAGAGATAAACAAACGTATGGTTGAACGAAAAAACGACAAAAAATAAAAAATAAAAAACATTCTAATAAAACCGGGTATCCGGTTTCCGACCCGGTTTAAACCGGTATCCGAATTCCGGGTACCCGGTTTAAACCGGGTCGGAACCGGATCGCAATTTTAGGTACCCGAAAAACCGGGTACCCGAATTTCCGGATCCGGGTCGACCCGGTACCCGGTTTTGAACACCCCTAATTACAAGCATGCAAGACACTAATATTTGAAGCAACAACATTCTATTTTCTGAAGAAGAATTCAGCCATAAACACCCAACTCATTGCTCCCAAGTTCATCCATGAACAAACACAAGCATCCTTTAAACATTCAACTACTAAAACACCTTCTTTTCTCATCAAATCTTCTTCAACAACCCATCTAAAACTTCTGAAAATTTATGTTTAGAAACTCAAATATTCCATAAAAATAATCTTCATTTCAAGAGCTTTCCATATAGACACCAAACTTTAAGAAATCTACCAAGCATAGAGTAAGTTATGATAATTTCTTTATTCCACTAGTTTTTGTTAAAACTTGTTCATGAAGAACATTTTAACATGAATCTTTCTATAAACTAAGATCATTTTAATTTGGATATTTTGTGTCTAAAACTAAGAAAAATTATCACTTATAAAATCTCTATAATAAAAAAAATATTCTTTTCACAATCTTATATATTATCTTACTTTAAAAATTTTAGTAAAATTAAGAGACTTGATTAAGTATGTTGCTCAACATAATAAGTATACTCTAAATATGTTAAAATCATCACAAATATTAGTTTAACAACTCCAACTAAGGAAAGTTAAGTGCATGTTAGAAATCCCAAATTATTATTGATTTTTGGTTGAATGCAATATGTTTAGTAGAAGAGTTGGAGTTGAAACTTAAAGGGCAAGGACCCAAAGTTGGAATCACTTCTAACAACGCATCGGAGCTTGAGTTTACGAAATACTTATATAGGCATGTTAGAAATCCAAAAGTAACTATATGTTAAAAAAATCCAAAATTTATATAGTTTTCAGTAACTATATGTTAAAAAAAACTCCAAATTAGGAAAGTTAAGCACATGTTAGAAATCCAAAAGTCATTTCCAGTAACTATATGTTAAAAAAATCTCTTGAATAATTTTGTTGAAATTTATTCGTTAAATCAATATTTTAATGGATTTTAAGGTGTTAAATACTCTTATTATGAAACATGGTATTAGATAAACTCTTGATCAACAAAAATAATTAATAATATCATATTATAATGTCTCCTACAAGATTTGGCCAGAATATATTTAATTAGGAATCTTTCATGATATTTGAGTAATCGTTAAATTATTTATTGGTAAATTGTTAAATAATAAGTTATAAAATAATTATCAAATGAAGGCATATGGACATGAAATTTTTACCAAATACTCATATGGACAGTAACTAGATTTGGTTAAATTTTGAGAAGATTTTATAGACGTTTGAGGACCATAATAATTTCTACTCGGTTATTAATAATCGGTAAGTTGGAAAACGATACAATAAAAAATAAATAATAAATGACGTCTTTTGGGAATGAAAAGTTTATGCGACACATATATATACATGTTGAAAAATTTATATAGTTTTTCGTGATCATATATGGACTTAAATAAATTTTATTCGGTTTATCGGTAAAATAACAATATTAATTATTAAAAATACCCAACACGGTTTTTAATGCTTATTTAAAATTTTAGAATAGTTTCTGAAACATCATAAAAGTTTTTATATTAATTTATTTAGACTTAAATAAATTTAAACTAATGTTATTGATTTATCGATAAAATGTCTATATAAAAAAAAATAAAGTATTATTCATGACATTTATAAGTTAAAATTAACTAATAAAAGTATTATATGAATTCTTGAACTTTGGTAAAATTTTATTTAGCTAATTATTAATTATTTACTAATTTATCAAATTATTAAATATTGTTTAATTATTTAAAGGTGTAATATTGTTAATTAAATTTGAGTAAAAATAGACCTATATCAAAAACTTATAATTTTGTTAGTAACCTAATGCCTCATAGTATAAAATAGGTTTTACTTAGATGGTTAATAATTTTTATGGATTTAAGACACCATTTAAATAACGGCAAATACCTAAATTGTCGAAAATATTCGTAAAATCATTATAAATTGACATAACCAATTATAATCTTATGAGACAACCTTAAACTCATTTTAATGAAGGTATTATAATGACTTGTTTAATTTGGGCCTTGTTGGAGAATTAATATGTATTTTGTAAATCAATTATCGATTTTATTACCGACAAAACTATCTCGTATTTCTACTGCCACCCATCGCTGCTGCTACATTCTTCTCAAGTTGGGCTGCCAGCAGGTTGTTCTCTCTTCTATACTGAGCTGCTGCTGGCCTCTGCGTGCTGGTGGTTCTTGTTACTATTGCTCGCTGCTCCATCCTTCCAGTTGGGTCTTTTTTGCTCACCATGCCCACAGATGTTGTTGGTTTTTGTTGGTCACACACTATTTATTTGTGTCTTTAGTGTATCATTGGCGTTGTGATTATCTTTACGGTGTTGAACCTATGATGGTGCGTCATTGTATTAGCCTTTTGGGCCCTTTTGTTTTTTTTCCTCATAGGTTGCTCTTTTGGATGTACGTCGTTTGTGGCTTTTTGAGATATCCCAGAGGCTCCCGTGCACATGAAGAGTGAGGTCGAAAAACCCTTCCTAGAAGGTGTGTTCGGTTTTCACACTGATGCAACGGTAGGGATCCTCCTGGATATCTGGGTTTCTTATCCCAGCCTTTGTATATGATTTTTTTGTTATTAGAAAATCATTTGGCAAAAAAAAAAACTATCTCGTATTTAAGAAAATATTTTTTTATGAAATCTTTTGTCATAATGATTTTACAGACTTATGAACTATGCATACTTGTTTTGAATGAATTTCAAAACTCTTTGATTGAAACAAAACATTTTAGTGGTTTCCTTGAAAAATCGTATTGAATTTTTAATCACTTTTTGTTGCGATGCATTTCCACACATGCTAGTGATGCCCCAATATAATACAAAGGTTATGTTTGATGATATGATTATGCTAAGCATGTTTTACCCATGTGGGAAATATTATGATTTTATTTTTGCTATATTGTAAAGAAAGTATGATTTGCTATGTAGCAAATAAAAGACGTTTATCATAAGGAAAAAATTAATATTTTTGACTTTTCAAATGCTATTGAAATTAAAAGGTATATATTATATACAAAAATATTTTAGCCTAAATGGCGGGTACATATGCCACAGCAAATGTTGTGTGCATGATTAAACGACTCACCAATGCTGAGCACTTATTGTTCACAATACTATTGTATTACACTTGCCACACATGTCGCGGACGGTAGACCGACTACTAGGGCTGTGAAAAATTGACCCGACCTGTAATACCGTCCGAAATCGACCTGTATCCGACCCATTAGTTGACCCGAGGTGTAGTGACATGTAATCGACCGAAACTCGACCAGATATTGACCCGTAATGTAATACCCCAGATTTAGCTTGAAAAGAGATTGATAGACTACTCATATCAACAAGGTGCATCTTCTTTTCTAGGGAGCCCATTTCCTAAGAACTCCACAGTTAAGCGTGCTTGGTGGAGAGCAATCTTAGGATGGGTGACCTCCTGGGAAGTTTTCCTGGGTGCGCACGAGTGAGGCCAAAGTGCGCTGAAAAGACTTGTGTTGGTCTGTGGGGCTAGTCTACAGTCTCCGTGAGTAGTCACCGGTGGTCCGTTGGGCCGGGGTGTTACACGTAACCCGACATCTACCCGAATATTTTAGACCCATAATCGACCGACACTCGACTCGAGAATAATCCACACCCGATATGAACCCGATGATGTGGTTAACCGAACTCGATTTGCACCCGACCTGTTACAACTCGAACCTGTTTTTTACCCGATAGATACTCGACATAATTCCACCCAAAATGACCCACAATCAACACCTGACCTGAATACTGCTTGCAAACATTTTGAATAGTTTGAGTAGTGAAGTTAGAAGGTGGTTTTTAATTTGAGAAGGAAGTTGGGGATTAATGGGACTATGGCGTTTATGGGAAACATGGGAATGGGATGGGAATATGCAGGTAGTTTACTGATTTGTCTTTTATTTTGCCTCACTTTTTATTTTGATTTGTCTTTTTTATTTTATTTTATTTAGGACAATAATAATAATAATAATAATAATAATAATAATAATAATAATAATAATAATAATAATAATAATAAATATTTTGTTAATCTAAATCATATTAGTTAGCTAAAATAGTTTGTTTTAGCTCCATCAATAATAGTTGACTAAAAACAATTCAATTGAATCAAGTTTAGACTTTTAGTTAAGCAAAAATTTCGATCCAACTTAATCTAGGTTAGTTTAACAAAAAAAAAAATGTTAAATTAAGATAAATTAAGTTTAGTTAAGGTAAAAATATTACTTAGTTCAATCATGTTTATTTAGGAGAAATAAATGTTTGATTCAGCTAAATCAAATTTGTTCAACTAAAATTAAGTTTGATTCAGCTAAATTAATTTTTAATCTAAAAGTAATTTGATTCAACTACATCAATTATAGCTTAGTTAAAAATAAGTTTGATTCAGCTTAATGAAGTTAGTTTAGATAAAAATAAAGTTTAATTTAACTGAATCAAGTTTCGTTTAACATAAAAAATATTTGATTCAGTTAAATCGAATTAGTTAGCTAAAAGTAACTAAATCAAATCTTGTTCATCCAAAATATAGTTTGATTAACATGTATCAAGTTTAATTCAGCTTAAGTTCGATTGAATTGAATCAAGCTTAGCTTAGTAAAAATTAAACAATAAATATATGCCTGCATTCAAATCTTATCAACTTTATCTAAAGTTGAACAAAATTTGTCTAGTAACCGACAACTCAATTAACCGACTACAATTGGTGATGCTCCAATCACAAACGATTTCAACTTGAATAAATTGTATATTAAAATAAAGTTCATTCTTTATAAAATCAACTGAATTGGACTTTAATCGACCCGAATACGAAGAATAACTGAATGGAAGACTCAAAATTCAAAAATGATATATCGATTGGAAGTCAACCCGAACCCAATATAACCCGACCTAATGTTAACTTAAAATGAAAAATGACCCGACCCATAGTCTAACTGAACTCAATTTGACCTGCAGTATAATCGATCTGGATCCGAGCTGTATTAACTGAACCCGATACAAACCGAACTCGATTCGACCTGAACTGAAACCGAAACCGACCTGATGTGGTATTAACCCGATATAGACCCGCACTCGATTAGACCCGCAACCGAATCGACCCGAGCTAAAACATTTAAATAATCGAAAAAACCCAAACCCGAGAATATCCGAACCCGACGAAATCTGACCCAAAACCCGACCGAGTAACCGAATTTACAGCCTACCGACTACCAAACGAGTCACAGGATGACTCACAGAGTACCCATGCAAACTTATGACTCCCCTTTTGTTTAGATCTCTTTATTATATTTGAGGGACTATTGGTTTGGTTGTTTAGGTTTGAACTATTTCACTACTACAAATCATCACTTGTGCCACTAATTATGCCACGGGAATTCAAAATCCGTGGCAAATTTTGATCTTGCCACGGGAAAAATAGGTTTCAAGACAATGTCACAACCATACCCAAGTTTTTTGCCACGGGTAAATATAATCGTGGCAAAGATGCACTTGCGCCACAAGTTATGCCACGGGTAAATATATACCGTGGCAAACAAACACTTTTGCCACGGGTAAATTAATATCGTGGCAAACAAGCACTTGCGCCACAAATCTTGCCACGGGAAATTTAATTTTTTGTGGCAAACAAAAAGTTGCACCAAAAATTATGTCACAACAAAATATTTATCTGACAAAAAATTAGTGCCACAAATTATGTCTCGGGTAAATATTTATGATGGAAAATAAAGACTTATAGGCCACGATTAAATAGCTATTGTGTGATTGTGTTATAAATTAGACACCTGAATTTGAATTATTCGCAAGTTTTGATGATGCCATGTATAGTATATTTTAAGAGAAAATTAAAAAAAATAAAAAGTTTATCAATTATTTAAATTTTAAAATCTTTATTCAACTTAACTAGTTCTATATTTATTAGAAAATCAGTCATTATTTTTCCTTGTCTTTTAATTTAATATAAGAAAAAAATTCTATAAACAATTATTCAATTTAATACTCATACTAGACCTTAAACAATAATTTTAGGTAAGATTAATGTATTTTCAACAAAAACTGAGAAAGACTTTTTCTAACCTATTCCAAAACTTTTCCAATTTTTTAATAAGTGAAAATCAGATCTTATCATCTTCTTAAATTCAAGAACACATGAAAAAAATTTTTTTCAATCTCTAACCGTTACTATACAAAAACACGGAAATTCCGACTGAAAGTTTCTAACTAATTTTCCGACTGACAAGCGTTAGTCGGAATTTCCGTCTAAATTGCTACTAAATCAATTTTAAGTCGGAATTTTGAATTGAAAAAAAATGTTGACTAATAATATAGTAATATAGAACTAATAATATCGTAATATATTAATAACTGATAAATATTATCTAAGTAATATATATTAATACGAGTAATATTATTCTAACATACAACTAATTTTGTTATATTTAGGAATATTAGTTGACCAAATGAATTTTAATTTTGCAACTAATTTTTTTCAATTAATTTTAATTTTCTTAACTTACTTTTAATAATTTTGTTCAACTAGTTAATAATAATAATAACAATAATAAAAATAATAATAATAATAATAATAATAATAATAATAATAATAATAATAATAATAATAATAATAATAATAATAATAATAATACACTAAGTGGTATGAGTGATTTTACAAGTATAATAATATAATTTAAGTTATCACTAAATAACTTATGGCCTAGTGGTTGGAGTGTTGGTATATCAACTTGAAGGTCTTGTGTTCAAATCCTACCCAAGGCAATTGTGTGGATGGAATGTTACTGATTGTTAACATTAAATTCATACTACTAGTTGAATTTCCTTGTTTACGAGTCTAGTGTATAAATGATTTGTAGTCACGTGTGGTGCGTCTGATAGACGAATATAATTTACAATGATTCACTTTATGTGACTGAAAAATATGCTTAGCCACGGGTTATGCTTGTGACAAAACAATATGATTAGCCACGGGATCTACCGTGGCAAGAAAAAGAGTTTTTACCACAACCATAATTTTCCTGTGGCAACAATCTAGCCACGATCACTTGTGCCACGGTAGTCTCAAACTAAAATTCCCGTGGCTAGACATCATAGGCATGGGAAATTCTTAATTGTGCCACGACTGCTACTGTGGCACAAGTGATGATTTGTAGTAGTGTTTTAAGGATGTAATTTGAACTTTGGACTTATTTCGGTTCGGTTATCATTTTCCTTTATTTTAGACAGTTAAGACTTCCGTTATATTGCTTTGGTTGTGGTTCAAGTATTCTACTTAGACATTGGTTTATCCTTTAAGTAATCCCCTTTATTGTGCCGGCAAAAGCAAGCTTCCGCTTGATTAATACTAAATTCCAATTAGTCTTTGCCTTCATAATTCAGGGCGGTTACAGTTGGTATCAGAGCCAAGGCTTTGGAAGCTTGTCTAAAATATTTGGAAAATTAGATAACTAGTTTAACTGAGAGAAGTTGAAGTTTGGAGTAACTAAGGAAAGTAATTAGGAAATAAACATAAATTAAGGATTATTGGTAAAGAAATGATTTAAGTTGTAAGTCTAACTTAAATATGATAATTAACTAAGTACCTTTAGTAAACTAGAGGTCTTAAAGGTTCTTAGTAAGCAAGCGATGATCTAATTATGTGGCTAAGTCGCCTAAGCATGACGGTACATTAAGTTGAGAGTAAAGTTGTCATTAAAAGTGTTGAAATATCGAATGAGATGGAAATTGACAAGTTAGCAAGTTACTAAATCAATATGAATTAAGAAAGAGTGTTATGCATGTGCATACCTATTTGTCTTAAAGGCATAATTATTAATTAGTTATCACCTCATGGCAGGAACAAGGAGGAAATCAGGGAAGGAATGGATCCCCAAGCCTAGCTGAATATCTTAACAGAGCAACTTAGAGTCATACAAGAGGCCAATGCTCAATTAGTTCAGCTTATAGCTAACCAACATGCTAGTGTGGATGACGAGACTAAGTTCTACAAAAGGCTTGCTACACACAGGCCTAAGACCTACAATGGTGCTACAGATCCAGTTGTCCTTGAATATTGGATTAATGAAACTGAGAAAATTCTTGAGGTGGTGAACTGCCCAGAAAATATAAAGGTTAAACTTGCAGCATTCTATTTAGTGGAATGCAGAGCTTTGGTGGAGAGCCATTAAGGGTGTCTCGTCTGCCTCCACATCTGCTGGTGGAGCAGCACAACCCACAAGTTGGAGATGGGAAGATTTCTTGAAGAAACTAAGGGAGAGGATCTACCCAGCAGCTCTACAGAGACAAAAAGAATCAGAATTTCTTTACTTAAGGCTAGGACTGAACACCGGTCCAAACCCGGACCGGACCGGAAGACCGGATTTCAAAATTTTGGGGACCGGAGACCGGACCTATTTCATCCGGTCCGGTCCCGGTCTTCCGACCCTGAAAAATTCTTGTCCGGTCCAGGTTCGGACCGGTTGGACCGGCTATAGAATATTGATTTAAATTTTAATATATTTAATATGGTAAAATTCAAAATATTAAAAGCAAGCATAAATTATATTCTCAAAAGACTTCAATATAACAGTTCTAATCTCCAAACTTCATAGAAATCAAAGAAAAAAAAAACCTAAAAATATTAAAAGCAAGCATAAATCATGGAAGTAAAGAAGCAGCAAAACTAATGGCAATTAAACATAATAAAACTAATGCCAAGAAGTGTAAAGATTAAAGAAGAACAGTGACAGTAAACATAATTAAAAAAAACCAAAAAAATTTATTTAATTAAAAAATTAAGATTTCATATCTTGATAATCAAAGTTGTGTATCAAATAGCTTCAACGTCTAGATGTGATCATGGACATTAATTGTTGTTTTCATTGACATTTTAACGTCAACAGGATGAAGGTGAGATTGCATTTATGTACTAATTCCTTATAAATTTATCACCTCTTTCAGTTAACCATATATTATGTTTTTTATGGAATCGAAGGTGGAAATACTAAGAAAAGGAGGCAGTTTAAAACAATAGCACAGTGAGAGTATTTATATGTCAGAAAGTTAGAAGAATAATTATATGTCAACCGCTCCTAACCGGTCTAACCCTGAATTTTCCGGGTTTAGACCGGACCGGACCGGAAACCCGGAATCGAATTTTTTTTGGGACCGGAGACCGGACCTGATGCTTCCGGTCCGGTTCTTGTTTCGGGTTCATCCGGGTCCGGTCTAGACCGCCGGTCCGGTCTAGTTTTGCACAGCCCTACTTGAGGCAACATTCTCGTAGCGTTACTAAATGTGCTAACAAATTCTTGGAGTTGGCTCGATTTGCTCCAAACTATGTGCTTGATGAGAAGAAATAGATGGATCGTTTCTACAATGGTCTCAACTTCAGCTACCAAAAGTTGATGGGCCAATATGAGTCTTTTCAAGCTATGTATGAACATGATGTAGAAAAAGAAATGGTCTACAAGAGAGAGGAAGATATGAGAAAAAAGCGATCGGGTGGAGACCAAGGATGTTGGCCCATTTGAGTTTTGATGATGACTTAACAATTTATAAACAAACAAAGTATTTTAGAGATTGTTTTGTAGGTAATATATCCGATTATTGTAATCGTCGATGATACCTAAGGACTGGTCAATGGCAATCGTACAAGTCAAAGTCAAAGTCAACAAAGTCAAAGACAGTAGAGAAGGTCAATGAGGAAATCAAGAGTAGAATCCAAGTCTACTGTTCCTGATATTGATAAACTGATATTGTTGCAAATAGAGACAGTACGCTGTTCCTCCAGAATCCGGTCAGAGGAGAAGTCAACAAAATTATTTAGAAAAAGTCTTAAGTTAATTTTTCTATATTTTAGTTTTGTTGTACGGTTAATAAACAAGGAAGCACAAGGAATTAATCTAAGAATTAAAATAACTAACTCATAAAAAGTCTCTTGAAAATGGCTATTTTTAGCTAGAGTCAAAGATTGACTTTGAATAACCACCAAGGTAGTTATTCACATTCTCACGGTCAATGCCCACTAATCCCTTGTCTTTAGATAATGGGTTTATGGCATAACTTGTTCTAAATTGATTATAAAAGCATTTTTCTAACCGGCACAAACATTTTGGTGATCAACATTGAGAGAAAATTATTTCCGAAAAATTTTGTGCCCATTTTCGTGAGATTCAAGAATCAAGAAAAGGAAATTTTTGAGTGTTCTAAACCGAAAATTAATTCCTAAATTTTTCCTTGTGCTATCTTTGTTTGTTCATCCAATTTAGAGAATTTATCTTGTATGGGTTTTTGAGAGAATTTTGTAATTAGACTTGGGTAAGTCTAAGGGGGAAGTGAGAAAGAGAAGAGAGAAAGAGAAGAGAGAAAGAGAAGGAGAATCGAGAGAAGGAACAACAAAGAAATAGAGAAGAAGAAGAGAAGGAGAAGGAGAAATATATTTTATGTAATAGAGAATTAAATTACATAAAATAATAGAGAATCGAAATCCCTAGAGGGTCGTGGTTCTTGTTCCCACGTTAAATTCTTTGTGTTCTTTGAAGTTTTCTTTTATTTTGTTTTGAGTATTTTCTCTATTCATAATTCCGCAAGAAAAGGGCGAAAATACTCTAAAGAGAACAAGTAACAATTCACCCCCCCTCTTGTTACACTTCATTGTCTCTATACATTTCTACAATTGGTATCAGAGCCCTGTTCCTCATTAAATCAGGAAACCCTGAGAGCCGTATCTTGGTGCTTTAGAGATGATGAAAATGAACGAACGTATGGAAGAAGGGTACTCTACTCAGAGACCACCAATGTTCGATGGCAAATTCTATACCTATTGGAAAAACAGGATGGAGATCTTCATCAAAGCCGAAAACTATCAAGTTTGGAGAGTCATCAAAGTTGGAGATTTTGAGGTAACTACGACCAACTCCATCAACGAGACTGTTCCCAAACCAATCACGGAATATGAGAAAGAAGATTTTCAAAAGATGGAAATGAATGCTCTTGCTATTAAATTACTTCATTGTGGGCTTGGTCCTAATGAACACAATCGCATTATGGGTTGCAAATCAGCAAAACAAATTTGGGATCTGCTGGAAGTTACCCATGAAGGTACAAGCGAAGTCAAGCGTTCCAAGATTGACTTACTCATGTCCAAATATGAAAGATTTGTTATGGAACCTAAAGAAAGCATTCAAGAAATGTTTACTAGGTTTACGAACATCACAAATGAGTTAGTCTCTCTTGGAAGGCTTATTCCATCCGATGAACAAGTGCGAAAGATCCTAAGAAGCCTACCTCAAGATGATCGTTGGAGAGCAAAGGTCACAGCCATTCAAGAATCTAAAGATTTTACAAAGTTTAATCTGGAAGAGTTGGCTGGTTCCCTGATGACTCATGAATTACATCTGGGAACAGCTGACAGTTCCAGGAACAAAGGTTTGGCTCTGACAGCGGACGATCAAGAAAATTCAGAAACTGATGAGGAAGAGGCAGCAATGCTGGTACGTAGATTCAAGAAGTTCTTCAGGAACAATAGATATAAAAATCAAAGAAACTACAAAGAAAAAGGAACTTCTAAATCCAAAACTTATGAATGCCACAAATGTGGAAGTACCGAGCACTTCATAAAGGAATGCCCACTATGGAAGGACGAGAAAGCTAAAGGGAAAGCAAGAGAAACAGGAAGACAACCAAAGGGAAATTTCAACAAAACCGATTTCCGCAAAGCCATGATAGCTGCATGGGGAGAGTCCGAAAGTGAAACCGAAACTGAAGCTCCCGTGGAAGAAGAAGAGGTAGCTAACCTCTGTCTCATGGCTACTCATGACGATACATCTAAAGGAAAAGAGGTACTGTCTCCTGATCCATTTTCTGATTATTTGTTTAAATTGGACAAACATAGATTAGTTAAAATGATTTTAGAATCTCACGAAAATTTAGAAAAACAAACCGCCATCACTCTCAAAACTGAAAAAGACCTTAAAGCATGTAAAGACCAAATATCCTACCTTAACTCATTTAGATCCGATGTGCAAAATCGATTCTTTGAATTGCTTGATAATAATGTGATGTTAAAAGAAGCCTTAGAAAAAGTTAAAGAAGAAAACATCATGTTAAATATTGAATTGAATCAATTAGAGCAATTTGATATGGAAGTAGATTATGAGACTAAGAAAGAAATTCAATGGGTACTCTTCCAAATGAAATCCGATCTAGAATCCGCCTTAAAAGAAAACGATCGTCTTAAGCTTGAATTAAATTCAAGAGATAAAGGGAAAACTAGAGAAGTTCCCAAATGGATTCTTAATGCTAGAACTAAAGGAACCGAAGGTCTAGGATATGATAAAAATGACAAAAAGAAAAAGGTCTATGTTGATCTCCCAAGTAACAAAGTCTGTTCCTTTTGTGGCAAAACCGGGCACCTGAAACATAAATGTTTAAAAAGGGAACAGCACAACAAAACGAACCAAATATACGTCGATAGAGTTTGGATTAAGAAATTTAATTCTTGTTTAATCGACACGGAACCCAAGGATGGCTGGGTTCCACCCTCTAACAACTAAGTTCGTTTTGCAGCTTCTAGTGAGGGGGAACAGCTCATGGTATCTCGACAGTGGCTGTTCCAAGCACATGACAGGCGATAGATCAATATTTCTCTCACTAGAAGCCTATGATGGAGGAACTGTGACCTTTGGCGACAATATGAAAGGTGAAATCATTGCAAAAGGCAAGGTAGGAAGGTCAAGTTCCCACGCTATAGATAACGTATTTTTGGTCGAGAATTTGAAACACAACCTATTAAGTATTTCTCAATTTTGTGATAAAGGTAACTCTGTAAACTTTACTTCTGAGAAGTGCATGATTTCTAGGAACGACACAGGTGACATCATTCTGGAAGGAATTAGAAAAGGGAACACCTATGTGGTGGACCTGCACACTGTTCCTAAAACCAGTTTAACATGTCTGAGTGTTATAGAAGATGACCCTCTACTTTGGCATAAAAGATTAGGTCATGCTAGTTTTTCATTGCTTAATACTTTACGTACTAAAGACTTAGTAAGAGGATTACCGTCCCTAAAATTTCAAAAGAATGAAGTATGTGATCCTTGTGCCAAAGGAAAACATGCAAGGTCATCTTTTAAAACTAAAAATGTCGTGACCACATCAAAACCACTTGAATTAATTCATATGGATCTTTGTGGACCTATGAGAATCCAAAGTCGCAGCGGTAAGCGATATGTTTTTGTTATAGTTGATGATTACAGTAGATTTACATGGACTTTATTCTTATCTAGCAAAGATGAGGCTTTTGATGAATTTGTTGCATTCGCTACTAAAATTCAGAAATCTAGTAACAATCAACTAGTCCACATAAGATCGGATCATGGTAAAGAATTTGAAAATTCAAAGTTTATGGATTATTGTAATGAACATGGTTTAAGTCATAATTTCTCCGCGCCTAGAACACCACAACAAAATGGTGTTGTTGAACGTAAAAATAGAACCTTAGAAGAAATGGCTAGAATTATGTTAATTGCTAGTGGTTTACCTAGAAATTTTTGGGCCGAAGCCGTCAATACTGCTTGTTATATACTAAATCGAGTTTTAATAAGACCAATCACTTCTAAGACCCCCTACGAATTATTTAAAGGTATCAAACCTAATATTTCATATTTTCGAGTCTTTGGATGTCAATGTTTTGTGCATGTAAATGGAAAACGAAATTTAGGTAAATTTGATGAAAGAAGTGATGAAGCAGTATTTCTTGGCTATTCATCTCATAGTAAAGCATATAGAGTTTACAATAAGAAAACAATGTGTGTTGAAGAATCTGTTCACATTATATTTGATGAGACTAACTTTATGACAAGTGAACAAGAAACAAGTGATTTTAAGATAGGTCTTGCGGATCTGGAAGATGATGAAAATATACACAAGGAGCAAGATCCAGTAAAACAGCAACAAGGTCAGAATGTTGAACAAAATCAAGAACAGGAACCACAGGCAGATCAGGAACAGCCTGCAGTTCCTAATCCAGAAATTCAAACAGAAGCACAAGAAGAAAGAATTGAAGTTGAACCAAATCAGAACCAAGTCAGTGAACCAGCTTCCAAATCTATCCCCACAAGAGACTTTGTTCCAAGACCGTGGAAACATCATAAGTCACATCCACTAGAATTGATTATAAGTGACATGAACAAAGGCACGCAAACAAGGGGACAAATGAGAAACTTTTGTGCACACTTTGCTTTTCTATCAACTATGGAACCCAAGAATCATGTAGAAGCTTTGCAAGATTCGGATTGGGTGGTAGCTATGCAAGATGAATTAAACGAGTTTGAAAGAAACAAAGTGTGGCACTTAGAAGCAAAACCAAAGAACAAGAAGATTATTGGACTTAAATGGGTATTCAGGAACAAGCTGGATGAACACGGCATAATCGTTAGAAACAAAGCAAGGTTGGTGGTAAAAGGTTATAATCAACAGGAAGGTATTGACTATACTGAAACTTTTGCTCCTGTAGCTAGATTAGAAGCTATTAGAATTCTTATTTCATTTGCTGCTTTCATGAATTTTAAATTATATCAAATGGACGTAAAATGTGCATTCTTAAATGGGTTTCTAGAAGAAGATGTGTATGTGGAACAACCACCTGGCTTTGAAAACCCAATTTCTCCGGATCACGTCTACAAGCTTGATAAAGCTCTTTATGGGCTAAAACAGGCACCTAGACAATGGTACGAGAGATTATCTAAGTTTTTGATTGAAAATAAGTTCATACGTGGTAAAATTGATAAAACCTTATTCTTTAAGAATAAAGGCTCGAATATATTAGTTGTTCAAATATATGTTGATGATAATATTTTTGGTGCTACAAATGAATCGTTATGTAAGGAATTTGCTGACCTAATGAGTAATGAGTTTGAAATGAGTATGATGGGAGAATTAAATTTCTTCCTTGGGTTGCAAATTAAACAAACTGCTAACGGTATCTTTATTCATCAACAAAAATATATAAAAGAACTTCTAAAGAAATATGGACTAGATAATGCTAAAACAAACCATACACCCATGGCCACTAACATTAGGTTAGATGAAGACTCTAACGGAATTAATGTTGACCAAACGATGTATAGAGGCATGATAGGATCACTACTATATCTAACAGCTAGTAGACCCGATATATCCTTTAGTGTTGGCTTGTGTGCTAGATTTCAATCAAATCCTAAAGAATCACATTATACGGCAGTTAAAAGAATTCTTAGATATCTAAAGGGAACAGATGACTTATCCTTATTTTATCCTAAAAGTGATGTCTATGACTTGAAAGGGTATAGTGATGCAGATTACGCAGGTGATCTTGTAAATAGAAAAAGCACTTCAGGAATGGTACAGTTTCTTGGATCTTGTTTGGTATCATGGAGTTCCAAGAAACAGAACACAGTAGCTTTATCCACGGCAGAAGCTGAATATGTAGCAGCAGCAGCCTGCTGTTCCCAAATGCTCTGGATTAAACAACAGCTAAGAGATTTTGGTATTAAATTTGAATGTGTTCCTATTTATTGTGATAATACTAGTGCTATTTGTATTTCTAAAGATACGGTGCATCATTCTAGAGTTAAACATATTCATATTAGACATCATTTCCTTAAGGATAACGTAGAGCTTAAAAATATTATTGTTAAACATGTCAATACTAGTGAACAAGTTGCAGATATTATGACCAAACCGCTTCCAAGAGAACAATTTGAAAAGATGAGGTTGGAGCTAGGTATGATCAAGCTTCACTAATGTTTAATTGCTAGTATTCCTCCTCAAAACATCTTGAAAAATCGGAAGGGTTCAATCAACCACAACAACCAAGATTGTTCACTCAATCATTGCGAGATTTGGGTATGCTTCTATTTAAATTTATGTCTTAAACTTTATCTTGATTGCTTGCATGTTTGAACTAATTAGACCGAGTAGCATAATTTATTTTATATTATATATTTTGTTACCCACATATTATAAACTATTTTCGAAAAATACAAAAATATTTTATTTTCCACAAATTCCAGCATTTTCTTTATTTTATTTTTTTCGGTGAACCAACATCATTTTATGAAATGGAAGACGGATCATCGAGGTGTTTCGGAAAGTAGTTATCTTAATCAACAAATTCAACGAACTTTCACGTAAACTTTTCGTTACCACACTCGGTTCATACGCTAAAACTAATTTAAGGAGTGGTACTAATTTTCATAACCGTCCCTTCACACACTTTATATAACTCACTCTTAACGTCACATCAATCACTCACCATAATTGCCAAAGTACAACTTCTCCTTTCTTATTTCAAAAACCGTCAACCCCTTTTCTTCTTCAAATCCCTAACCTTCCTAAAATCAACTCATCTTCACCATGAAAACTCCCAAAGCTTCATCCACCAAGAATACCAAAGAAAACACGCCCAAATTCATACAACCGAAACCACTACAAGTCATTCACCCTTCATCCGACAACCCACAATCATCAACTCCCTCAACTCAACCCAAATCATCAAAGACCATGCATGTTGGCACAAAAAGGGCTTTTTCCACCAAAGGAAGCTCATCTTCAAAACCGGCGAAAAAGGCCAAGGTTGTGGATCCTGATTGTGCTGAGGAGGTTGCAAAGGAGATGTCCGTAGGTTTTGGATTGGACAAATATTGGTATGATTCTACTCCCTTTCCTCAATTACACGCCATTTTAAGTAATCAAGGTTGGGAAGAATTAATGAGTAATTTTTCTTGTAATCCGATTTACCCACATCTCATGAGAGAGTTTATTCAAAACTTTACAATCGACAATGGGGTTTGTTCTAGCATGATTAAAGACATTAAAATCGAATTCAATAGCTTAATGTTGGGGGAATGGTTCGCAGTTCCAGTAGTAGGGTTTGACACTTATCATGTTGGGTCAAAGATTGTTTTTTCGGGTATCACAGAAAAGACCGTTTTAAAATTTCTTGGTCAAGAAAATAAAAGGAGGTTTAGTCACATGTCTCTGTCTCCACTACACAAGCTTCTTTACAACATTGCCCGTAGGTTTATTTTACCCCGCAATTCTAAACGGAGTGAAGTAAATCTACGTGATGCAACATTGATCTACTGCATGGCTAATCACATTAAAATTAATTTTCCGTCTTTGATGGTATCACATTTGTCCGAATGCATTGAGAAAGGACTTATGGTTGGATACGGAGGTTTGTTGACTTGCATTTTTAAGAAGTTTGGAGTCCCTTTGGATGGGCTAGAATTCCCTATGAGCGCCAACAATAAGATAAGTGAAAGGTGCCTTACTAATTTACACCTTCAATTGAATGAGAAGGGGATTCTAGAGCATGCTGTTGAGGAGGTTGAAGTAAGTTCTGATGAAGAAGAGGAGGAGAAAGTAGAAAAAGAAGAGGAGGAGGAAGTAAAGGAAGAAGAAAAAGAAGATCAGGAGGATGTTCCCACTGCCACTGTTGAGGCAGAAACTGATAGGGAACAGGAGGATGCTGTGAGTGAGGGGGAACAGGATGAGGGAGAGGGAGAAAAGGAACAGGAAGAAGATGAGGACCTTCATGTGCCTCTTAAGAATATCATGAAACCTGCTGTGCTCACACCACGAAAGAGCAAGAGGTTGGCTTCCAAAAGTTCCTCGAGCCAACATGATGACATTACTTCTCCAACCCCACCATCACCAAAACCAGCCTCACCCACACCAGTTGACATTCCATCATCATCACCATCACCAATTCCCACTTCACCTACACCTACTGGTTTTGCTAGGGATGACTCACCTTTTCCTCCTACTCCAATTGATCTCATTCTAGGCAAATTTGATTCCTTGCAGTCTCAACTCATTGCATTTCAGAGTGAAGTTCGTGCCTCTCTATCTACCATTGCTGAGCAACTCACCGACATGGAAACACGTCTTGGTGCGAAGCTTGACACGGTGGAGGTGCAAACTGAGTTTGTTGATGAGGAGACTGCTGCCTGATCCCTCCTGCTTCTGTTTTCAAATTAAAAACTTAATGATTTGTTGGCCACACCGTCTGTAATTCTAAACAATGATTTTCTTTTGTTTTTGTTAAAAGTACCAGCTGGGGTACGAAACAATTTAATTTTTATGCTTATGCTACTTACTAACCCACTTCTTTTCATCCTTTATATCATATTATCCTTTCTTATCCCATGGTCTAATATGTTTGCTTGCATGCTTTCTCGATTTATGTTTGGGCATTTATTTTCTTAGTTTGCTGCTTACTATCTTAATTTGTCTAACGCTTGCCTTAGAGCTGTGATTTGATTCATATCCCTACTTTTTGATTGATGCCAAAAGGGGGAAGAATAGCAAACAAACTTTTGTGAATGCTTGTGATGCTTACGTTTTTGCTTAGTCTTTGGATAATTGATTCTCTATTCTTGGTTTACTTCATAACACTTAGTTTCTTACTGTTTGATATATTTAAGAGGGAAGAGTAGCTATAGCCAAACAAGAATATATTGACTTACTGTTTTGCTTATGTTTGGTTTATATGAAAAATTGGTTAATTGTTGTTTGACATGAGTTATATTGAATATCACTTTGTTTATCTTTGACACTTATCTTGAATTACTTAATTAGACTTACTTGATTTGTTGTGTCTCTTAATTTTTAATTTTATGTCGTTAAGTTTCTTAACTATTATGTTTTTGGTTTATTTTGTTTTTGGTATTTATGTTCATGTTTTGTTTTAAAATTAAAAAATTTGAAGTCATGCTTAATCACATGATTTTCGCCAAAAATATTTTAGAGTAATATGCTTGCTTTAGAGTTTGGTAAATTACTTGTAACGATTTAATTTACTAAATATGTTTGAACTTGTGTTTAATCTCTAACATGTTTAAAGTCATTAGTTTTACTCTTTCTTTTAACAAAGTTTGTTTATAAGTTTGTCATCATCAAAAAGGGGGAATTTGTTGGCCCATTTGAGTTTTGATGATGACTTAACAATTTATAAACAAACAAAGTATTTTAGAGATTGTTTTGTAGGTAATATATCCGATTATTGTAATCGTCGATGATACCTAAGGACTGGTCAATGGCAATCGTACAAGTCAAAGTCAAAGTCAACAAAGTCAAAGTCAGTAGAGAAGGTCAATGAGGAAATCAAGAGTAGAATCCAAGTCTACTGTTCCTGATATTGATAAACTGATATTGTTGCAGATAGAGACAGTACGCTGTTCCTCCAGAATCCGGCCAGAGGAGAAGTCAACAAAATTATTTAGAAAAAGTCTTAAGTTAATTTTTCTATATTTTAGTTTTGTTGTACGGTTAATAAACAAGGAAGCACAAGGAATTAATCTAAGAATTAAAATAACTAACTCATAAAAAGTCTCTTGAAAATGGCTATTTTTAGCTAGAGTCAAAGATTGACTTTGAATAACCACCAAGGTAGTTATTCACATTCTCACGGTCAATGCCCACTAATCCCTTGTCTTTAGATAATGGGTTTATGGCATAACTTGTTCTAAAATGATTATAAAAGCATTTTTCTAACCGGCACAAACATTTTGGTGATCAACATTGAGAGAAAATTATTTCCGAAAAATTTTGTGCCCATTTTCGTGAGATTCAAGAATCAAGAAAAGGAAATTTTTGAGTGTTCTAAACCGAAAATTAATTCCTAAATTTTTCCTTGTGCTATCTTTGTTTGTTCATCCAATTTAGAGAATTTATCTTGTATGGGTTTTTGAGAGAATTTTGTAATTAGACTTGGGTAAGTCTAAGGCGGAAGTGAGAAAGAGAAGAGAGAAAGAGAAGAGAGAAAGAGAAGGAGAATCGAGAGAAGGAACAAGAAAGAAATAGAGAAGAAGAAGAGAAGGAGAAGGAGAAATATATTTTATGTAATAGAGAATTAAATTACATAAAATAATAGAGAATCGAAATCCCTAGAGGGTCGTGGTTCTTGTTCCCACGTTAAATTCTTTGTGTTCTTTGAAGTTTTCTTTTATTTTGTTTTGAGTATTTTCTCTATTCATAATTCCGCAAGAAAAGGGCGAAAATACTCTAAAGAGAACAAGTAACAATTCACCCCCCCTCTTGTTACACTTCATTGTCTCTATACGTTTCTACAAAGGAGGTCAGAGCAAGAAGCCCAAAACTGAGGGAAACTTCAAGGGGAATCAGAACCAAAACCTTAGAAACTTCCAAAACCAAAGTCGCTTCAGCAACAACAAAAACCCGCAAAACTCCAATCCGCTAAAAAGTCAATTGTGCGATAGATGCAAGAAATGGCACTCAAAGGGAATCAATTGTGAGGGTAAAGCTGTGTGTCTGAATTGTGGGAAACTAGGTCATTTAGCTCGAGATTGTTGGGGCAAGAATCGGGGAAACCCCAGGAATGGTGGAGCACGTTACTTAGGAAATCAGGGGAACCAGCGTAACAACTCTCAGCTCCGCCTTGAATATAAAGGCAGCAATAGAGCCTCATCTTCTTAAGGCCAAGGGAACCAGCGCCCAGGAGGAGGAAAATTCTTTATCATTACTGCGGCTGGGGAGCCTAACACCTTTGTTCCTATAATAGAAGGTAAAGTCATTTCCGGATTACTGTTATTGCTTGGTAAGTCCGTCCGAGTCTTGTTTGATTCCGCGGCCGACAAGTCTTATGTTTCTAAGTCATTCGTGAGATCCCTGATCTGTTAATGTATGCCCTATAATGCATAGAGTTGATTTACTTGATGGATCAACGGTATCATGTAATACAAAGTTGATTGCTTGCCCATTAGTGATCCAGGGTAAGGAGTTCCATGTGGACCTGATTGTATTTGACTTAGGAGGGCTTGATGTTATTTTGGGAATGGACTGGCTAGGTAAACACAGCGCAGTGATTGAGTGCTATGAGAGAAATGTAAAGCTTGGGAACAATTCAGGGGATCGAGTAGCTTTTAGTAATGGGACCATACCTAATATTGAGGCAGAGATGATCGAGAGGCTTACCACCTTTCCAAAGAGAGGTGGGGAATCCTATGTCTACCACATGAGCAAAGCAACATACAAGGAGGTCGAGTTAAGCCAGATCTTGATAGTGCGAGAATTTTCTGACGTATTCCCCGATGATCTACCTGGGTTACCTCCAAAGAGGAAGATTGATTTTCATATTGACTTAGTTCCAGGTTCAAGCCCGATTTCAAAGGCACTGTATAGAATGGCACCACTTGAGTTGACTGAACTAAAATCCCAACTCGAGGAGTTACAAGACAAAGGATTTATCAGACCAAGTATACCACCATGGGGAGCTCAAGTGTTCTTTGTGAAGAAGAAAGATGGGTCTCTGAGGCTATGTATTGATTATCGGGACCTGAATAAAATCACAATCAAGAACAATTACCCCCTTCCTATAATCGATGATCTATTTAACCAGTTGAAGGGAGCTGGAGTTTTTTCTAAAATTGACATGAGATTTGGTTACCATCAGTTGAGGATAGCGGAAGAAGACATACTTAGAACTGCTTTTCGCACCACGTATGAGCATCATGAGTTTAGAGTGATGTCGTTTGGGTTAACCAATGCCCCTGCAGCATTCATGGACTTGATGAATCGAACATTCCACGACTATCTTGATAAGTTTGTAGTGGTTTTCATTGATGATATCTTGGTGTACTTTAAGAACGAGAAAGATCATGAGGAGCACTTAAGATTGATATTGACACGATTGAGGGAAAGAAGCTTTTATGGGAAGTTGAGCAAGGGTGAATTCTGGCTGGATCGAGTTGTCTTTTTAGGTCATATAATCTCAAAAGATGGCATAACGGTGGACCCCGAGAAGATAAAGGCTATCATTGATTGGCCAGCACCGACTATTGTAACTGAGGTTAGAAGCTTTATGGGTTTGGCAGGTTATTACCGAAGATATGTTGATGGGTTTTCTAAGATCGCACTACCAATCACCAGTTTGGTCCGAAAGAATACCAAGTTTGCGTGGTCACAAAAGTGAGAAGATGCTTTCCTAGAATTGAAAAAGAGGTTGACAACGGCTCCAGTGCTAATATTGCCTGAGGATGGGAAAGAGTTCACGGTATATAGTGATGCATCTTTAGAAGGCTTGGGTTGTGTACTCATGCAAGAGGGGAAGGTGATTGCCTACGCATCGTGACAATTGAGGCTGAATGAGAAGAACTACCCGGTGCACGATTTGGAATTAGCAGGAGTTATATTTGCCTTAAAAATTTAGAGGCATTATCTCTACAACATTACTTGCAAGATCTACACCTATCACAAGAGTTTGACTTATCTGTTTACACAGAAGGAGCTTAACATGAGGCAAAGGAGGTGGCTAGAATTGATGAAAGGTTATGACCTCACTTTGGAATATCATCCCGGAAAAGCAAACCGTGTAGCAGATGCCTTAAGCCAAAAACCGAGGATGGTCATAAATGGACTAATTTCACTACCTACGAAATCTATAAGGAGATGAAGGAGCTAGAATTGATTGTGGTTATGAAGGGATCGTATGATAGTGTTCTCAATGCTATCACTAGTGGAAAAAAAGCTATTGGTTGCGGCTAATTGGCTGCGGTTTTAAGATTTACGTAGCCAATAGACAAAAGTAAAAAAAAAAAATCATTAGCCAATAGTCCATGACACACTTTGTATGTCCGCAACCAATAGTCCATTTAAAAAAAAGCCCAACCCAAAAAAAACCCTATTAGTTCACCTTCATCTCTTCTTCTTATATAAAACGAAATAAAACCCTAATTTTAAAACTGATTTGCGCCTCTTCATTCTCTGCGCCTATTCTTTCTCACTTCTTTGCGCCTGATCTTCCCTAAGTCTTCACAAATCCATCTAAAGTAATCCCTTTGATTTTCCATTCCTTTGTAATCCCTTTGATTTTCCATGGCTTTAAATCTTCATAAATCCATCTAAAGTAATCTGGGCATGAAGATGGTCTTCTTTAAATCGATATAGGCGCTGTCTATATGGTCTCCTTCTTCATGCAAATGACTTCTTCACGCCTTCATTAATGGGTAATTTTAGGTTTGTTTATTGTTCTTTGTTCTGGGTTTCATTTGTAATCGTTTTTTTTTAATGATTTCGTTTATTGTATTTTAATTTGTAATTTCGTTTATTGTTCTTTGTTCTGGGTAATCTGGGTAATCGTTTTTTGTATTTTAATTTTATTTGTAATTTTTGTATTTTAATTTTTGTATTTTAATTTCATTTGTAATCGTTTTTTATATTTTAATGTTGATCTTGTTCTTGTTCTTTAATTTTTGTTCTCCATTCTTGTTCTTGTAGATCTTGTTCTTGTTCTTTAATTTTTGTATCTCCATTCTTGTTCTTGTTCTTCACGCAGATGACTTCTTCACGCCTTCATTAGATTTTAATTTTTGTATCTCCATTCTTGTTCTTGTATTTTAATGTAGATCTTGATTCTAGGGCTGCAGTTGTAAATGTCCGCAACCAATGATTTTTTTTTTTGAAAAATGACTAAAGGCTGCGGTTGTAATGTCTGCAGCCAATAATAAAATCTCATTTGCTGCTATTCCAAGGGCTGTGAGGTAAAACCGCATCCAATAACGGTCAAAAAACCGCAGCCATTGACGTTTTTTCCACTAGTGTATGAGTACAACGCCGAGTCTACATGAGGAGATACGTGAGTTACAACAGTATGATGACTTCTTGTCAAAGTTGAAGATTGGTATTGAAAAGGGTGCGGTTAAAGACTTCAGCATTACTAAAGATGGGAGCATTTATCTAGAGGGAAGGTTATGCGTGCCCCGAGATCCTGAATTGATAGAGAAAATACTCAAGGAGGCACATTCGACTATGTATTCTGTCCACCTAGGACGTGATAAGATGCTAGCAGATCTGAAACAATACTTTTGGTGGATGAACATGAAGAAGGATGTCGAGAATTTCATAGCTCGATGTCTAGTATGTCATCAAGTCAAGATTGACCATCAGCGCACTCCAGGGGAATTGCAACCACTTCCTATGCCTGAGTGGAAGTGGGAATCAGTGAGTATGGACTTTGTTGTGGGATTGCCACGTTCGAGAAGGGGAAATGATTCTATTTGGGTGATTGTTGATCGACTCACTAAGACTGCCGGATTTATTCCTGCTACAGTAACTTGGAAAGCAAAATAATTAGCCGATGCTTATGTGAAAGAAGTATTTAGACTACATGGTGTACCGAAGACAATAGTTTCAGATCGGGATACAAAATTTGTGGCTCATTTTTGGAATGAGCTACAAAGGGCATTCGGCACAACCCTAAATTACAGCTCCGCTTTTCACCCAGCTACAGATGGGCAGACAGAGAGGACCATCCAGACTCTAGAGGATATAATTCGGGCATGTGCTCGTGATTTCCAGTGTTCGTGGGAAGACATCTTACCATTGGTAGAATTCTCTTACAACAATAGTTACCAGAGCAGTATGGGTATGGCTCCGTATGAGGCTTGTATGGCCAAAGGTGTAGGACACCGCTTTGCAGGGATACCGGAAGGCCCGGCGTGATTGTTGGACCAGAGATGATAAGAGAAACCGCAGAACAAGTCAGAATCATTAGAGATCGGATAAAGGCTGCCCAAGATCGACAGAAGTCCTACGCAGATCCTAGGAGGAGGAAACTTGAGTTCCAAGTCGGTGAGAAGGTGTTCCTTAAAGTCTCGCCAACGAAGGGAGTCAAGAGGTTCGGAATGCAAGGGAAGCTTGACCCTCAGTATGTTGGACCTTATGAGATTTTGCTCAGAATTGGGGAAGTAGCTTATTAGTTAGCACTACCACCACAGTTAGCTAAGGTTCACAATGTGTTCCATGTATCACAATTGCGTCGGTATGTATTTGATCCATCACACATTCTCCAGCATGAGCCGATTCAACTTGTTGAGAACTTGCAGTGTGAGGAGAAGCCTGTAAGGATCCTAGGTCGAGAGGTTATAAAAATCCGTAGCCGCACGATTCCACTTGTTAAAGTGTTATGGAGTGGACAGGATGACGACAGTGCTACTTGGGAAAAAGAGGACGACATGTTAATTAGATACCCTTACTTATTTGAGTGATGTATTTATAACCAATTAGTTTGAGTTAGTTTCGAGGACGAAACTCTTGTAAGAAGGGAACACAGAAACAGTCGCATTATTAATGAGATTTCATTAGTCATTTTAGCCCCTAATTTTTTTTGTTTTTTAATATTTGTTATTCACTAATTAAAATTTAATTAGTGATGGTAGAAATTTGTAAAATTTTCTACGATGATTAGAAACTTGTTAAATCGTAACGTGGTTATGAATCGTAATAAGTAACGTAAACTTTGGAGACAAAACTTAAAGTTGAGCAACTACCGATAATAGTTCGAGAAAATTTTAATTATTATCCAATCACATTATTTAACCATGATGAGAATAAATTAAATATTTTATGCACATATATAAGTGATTTTTAAACATGAAATACAAGTTATATAACTTGTTACATGTACAACAATTTTTACCCAAACTTTAAACTATCTTAGATAAACCTTTCCTGCACTATAATAGACCAAAATGAGACAAAAATCACTTCAAAAACAGCCCCAAACAGCAGCCCCAATTGCTGTCCTAAACCCCCTTTATAGCCCTTTATACACTTACATACACTACCTAAACACTCTACCCAAAACCCCTTTTGTTCTAACCTAGATTATGCATCATTACAAGCATGCAAGACACTAATATTTGAAGCAACAACATTCTATTTTCTGAAGAAGAATTCAGCCATAAACACCCAACTCATTGCTCCCAAGTTCATCCATGAACAAACACAAGCATCCTTTAAACATTCAACTACTAAAACACCTTCTTTTCTCATCAAATCTTCTTCAACAACCCATCTAAAACTTCTGAAAATTTATGTTTAGAAACTCAAATATTCCATAAAAATAATCTTCATTTCAAGAGCTTTCCATATAGATACCAAACTTAAAGAAATCCACCAAGTATAGAGTAAGTTATGATAATTTCTTTATTCCACTAGTTTTTGTTAAAAACTTGTTCATGAAGAACACTTTTACATGAATCTTTCTATGAACTAAGATCATTTTAATTTGGATATATTGTGTCTAAAACTAAGAAAAATTATCACTTATAAAATCTCTATAATAAAAAAAATGTTCTTTTCACAAACTTATATATTATCTTACTTTAAAAATTTAAGTAAAATTATGAGACTTGATTAAGTATGTTGCTCAACATAATAAGTATACTTCAAATATGTTAAAATCTTCACAAGTATTAGTTTAACAACTCCAACTAAGAAAAGTTAAGTGCATGTTAGAAATCCAAAATTATTATTGATTTTTCGATGAATGCAATATGTTTAGTTGAAGAGTTGGAGTTGAGACTTGAAGGGCAATGACCCGAAGTTGGAACCACTTCTAACAACGCATTGGAGCCAAGGCCGGCTAATACCCTGTGCAAGCTGTGGCTTAGCATAGGGCCCCATAATTTGGAGGGCCTCCATATTATAGTTGTCCATTTGAATTAATTGTGGTTGTAAAGAGCAAAAAGAGTAAGAGAGAGCCAGGCGAGGAAATAGAGAGTAAATTGAAACAGAACACAACTAAGACCAGAACCTCCATAAGAGTATCCATTGCAATCATGGCTTTACTACAGTGAACATCCTCTTCTTTATAGGCGTGCAAGAGGTAGGAGAAAGGGAAAATATGTTCATTAATTTTTAAATGAGTCGGTCTCACAGTGAGACCATCTTTATCGGGCTGGCCCAATATATACTTTTTTGTCTTAAAATGATAACTTGTAACGTTAAAGTGATCACTTATAATTTTAATATAATTACTTTTTGTAGTCTTAAAACGATTAAATTGTACTCCCTTTTATTCATAAAGAATGAAACATTTGGGTTTTGCATCAAAACCAAGGAGGGGTGAAGGACCACTTAAAAGTGAGTGGAAAACTCTCTTTTTCCATAAAGGCCATTGATATTTATCGGGTTTTTATGTTGTTGTAGTAAGGGTAAAAGGGTAAAAAAAAATGACAAAAATAGAAATGAGACATTTTTAGTGAATTGACCCAATAAGAAAATATCTCATTCTCTATGAATAAGAGGGAGTATAAAAAAGTCAAATACAGCAATTATAACGGTTATGAAATAATGAAACAATATTTCTTGTTGACTAGTATTTTTTTTAAAATGAATATTTCTTGTTGACATACTAAATTTTATACTTTATTTTTCCTTTTTTATTGTAATATTAAGTTGCTAAGTGCATGCATATAAAAATTTTGGTTTGCCATTTCATCTAAAGATCTTTATAAAAAAATATTTGTAAAAGTGCTAGAAGAATGACATTTTTACATAAACTTAAATTGTATTAGAATGTAATTTCTAATAAAATAAAAGATAAGTTTTCAGTGCTTTTTATAAAGTATTTTGAAATAAATTATCAAAATTGAATTTTCATATTGAGGGCCCAAAATTCAAAAATTAGAACAGGGCCTTCGAAATGTTTAAGACGGCCCTGATTGGAGCTTACGTAGGAGCTTACGAAATATTTATATAGGCTTGGAGTCGTGGTATGTCACATGGGGTGATTTTTAAAGGGTTTAAGAACAAGTTGGGAAAGTTTTGTATAAACTTGTTTTTATAAAAAAAAAATAAAATTCCAAAAGGAAAGTTCTTAAATCTTGAAAAATGATATCAAAATGATAGTTTTGAGTATGCAATGATTTATTACATGTATTATTATTGTGGGCATCTGATACACGCGCTTATCACGTGTGATTTGCACCGATATTAATTGATTTTAATTCATTATTGTGCATATCTTACTTAACTTAGGTCTTCAATCGTCAAATTTTATGCTTTACGCTTGTGGTGTAGTGGTTTCATTGATTTCAGGTGTTTTTAGCCAATTTCGAGGAGGTTTTAAGGTGATCGGACGCTTAATGGACTTCGGGATTCAAAACCCGAACCTTCGGATTAAAAGCAATAAATCTTGCTGAAAATTCAAGAAGGGGTCGAACATGGTCGACTGGGGTCGACCCCGTAGCTGTGCAAAATTTCAAGATCCAACACTTAGAAAATTTTCTAAGTCAAAAAATTGCCCAGCACTGAACCAGTCGACCGGTCGACTGGGAGGAGTTGGCTCGACTGGTTCAGGCCCGACAGCTACAATTCCCATTTTTGTCCGTCTACTTTTGCCTCTTGCTTCCACCACTCCTTTTCCTTGCGTGCTTCAGCCTTCCCCTCCTGTGCACCTGTTCCCCATGATGAAGAGGGTTGCTTGCTTGACCACCTTGGCAATGATGATGAATGCAAGTGGGAGAGCCTCTTGTTTTGGCTATATAATGACCCATTTCTGAAGAAAAGAAGGACACACCATTTCAGCTCACAAGCTGAACCTTACTCTATTCTCTCTTCTTTCTAAGTTTATTAGCATATTTGTAAGTTTAAGTGCTCATCCATTCCAGAAATTTGTAGTAGTTCATTCATCAAACACTTTCCTTTGGTACTTTTATCTTTAGAACTTAAGCATTAGGTTTGTAACTTAACCATTAAACACTAGTAGTTTGTAGTACTTTTCCTTTGGTAATACATCAAACATTTTCCAGAAATTGTGGGTTTAATTTAGCATTTGGTTTGAATTATTCCTTGGGTTTGAATATTGAAAGATCTTGCTCATTTGTGTGATTGCCATCCCCCTCCTTAGTTGAGGGAAGTAAGTATTCTTAACTTAATTTTCTTCTTTGTTGTTGTTTGCTCTAGGAATATGATGATATTTTATGTGCTTATGTTAATAATAAACATGAGTGAGTAGTTATCTTTCTAGAGTTTGGGGATGTAGTTAGCTAATTATTTTGCTTATGGGGTAATGGGTTGATCATGAATATGTACATGAAAGAATATGTGAGTTCCATGGTAAGAAATCGAAAGCCCATTTCGATCTCCATACATGGACAATTTATGTTGCTTGAATGTTTGAATGCTTGGGGAAATATGAATTTATGCTAGTAATGAGTAGCACGGAAGCTAACTTTATTAGGATTCCTTTGAGGCCTAGCCCGTCCTTAGAATGATGAACCATGTCTATCTTGTATGATTCTTTCTTGTTTTAACATAAATTGGAGGTCAAGAGCATGTATTAGGGAGTCATTAGTATGGTCGAGTTATACGCCCAGAAGCCGAATCTCCTAAACCATATTAGTGACTATATAGTTCCTATGCCCAAAAGTTGTGGAGCTAAATTAGAAAGACCTTTCTTATCATACAATAGTTAAAAACATATTTTCAACCCATCCCTTTAGCAAACTAAGAAGCTAAAAATCCCAAACTCACTGTCTTTTTATATCTTGTTTAAAACTTGAAATTTGAAACTTGTTGTCACTACAAAAACTCAAAAATCATAAACCTTTTTGTCATTATACTCTTTTTGTCACAAAATCATTTCCCTGTGAACCGACCCCTTACTTACCACTAATGCTAGTCATTAGGGTTATTTAAGGAGAACAAAATTGATTGTGTAGACCGGACCTAGTTAAACGATCAACGACCTACGGTTCCGCGACCTATCAGCATCATGCATGTTGATTTTAAGAATTGTTGTATGTTTAAAGGCATGATTTATACTACTTTGTGAAAGTAATTGTGATGGAAATGGTTTTATGGACTTAGAAAATATTTTAATTGCATTTTAAAGGTAATTTCCAGTAACAATATGTTAAAAAAAATCTCTTGAATAATTTCCAGTAACATTTTAATGGATTTTAAGGTGTTAAATACTCTTATTATGAAACATGGTATTAGATAAACTCTTGATCATCAAAAATAATTAATAATATCATATTATAATGTCTCCAACAAGATTTGGCCAGAATATATTTAATTTGGAATTTTTCATGAAATTTGAGTAATCGTTAAATTATTTATCGGTAAATTGTTAAATAGTAAAATATAAAATAATTACCAAATGAAGGCATATGAACATGAAATTTTTATCAAATACTCATATGGACAGTAACTAAATTTTTTTTTCGAAAATTAGGAAACTATATATCAGAGGTAACAAAAACAACACTGAAACCTCGACCCAAAAACCCCGCCGGCATAAAAAATCTCGCGAGGGGAAAAAGCCATTGGAGAGATCAGGACAGGAAACAGGCCACCTAAACACAGCATAGGGATGGACTATGCGTAGAACCAGTCAGTCAGCTGAATCCAAAACAAAACAAAAAACCAAAAAAAACAAAAAAACATAACCCCAAAACACCTACAAATAACACGACCCAAAAGGAGGAGAGACACACTTATCCCCTAACAGTTCTTTACCCCATATCCTGAAGCGAACCTTCAATGACCATACAAACCTATGAAAATCCGGGACCTTCTTCTCAAAGATGACATTATTCCTTTCAAACCATAAAGACCACACAACACAACCAAAAATAAGTTTCCACAGAGGTTTCCACCGACTACGCCGCATCAACCCATCCCACTCTACAATAAATGAATCACACCTAGAAGAGAACACCCCCGTGAATACCCCATTCCCGCAATATATCCATCCAAACCCTCCACGCGAACCCACACAAGAACAGCACATGAGAATTTGACTCAGAATCAGCCTGACAAAATGGGCGCACAGCCTGCTGGACATCCATAATCCCCAAAGCTACCAACTTATCACGAGTCTTCAACCGGCCTAAACATCCTCTAACCAAAGAGTAAGTTGGACTCGGGGAGGGTAAAACTTACACCACACTCTATTAACCACATGCTTCGATAAAAGGGGCACCGCACCATCATAAAGCCTCTCCATAATAATCTTCACAGGGAAAGAAGGTAAGTCAGTAAACTTCCACGAGATGCGATCACCACACCCCTGTCGCAAGGAGTGCATAACAAGAATGTCTTCTAATTTTCCCACATCCTCAACCTCCCAATCATAAAGCGCCTACGCCATCTGAGATCCCAAACCCAAATATTATCAATCCATGTCCCCATTTGACCAACAAAAGATTGTTGTTGCACAGACAACACAAAGAGATGAGGGAACACAAGTTTCAACGGGCCACAAGAACACCACTTATCCACCCAAAACAAAGTCGAGCTCCCCTTCCCAATACGCACACACAACCCATCCTCAACAATCCCCCGAACCTTCACCGTCTGTGGATAGGGATGGTCATGGGTCGGATCTGGGTCGGGTCCAATCAAACCCAGATCCAGACTCTAATTTTTTTTTAAGGATCCAGATCCAAACCCTTAGGGTCCAAAAATTTTAGACCCTGACCCAGACCCTTAGGGTCTGGCGGGTCTAGGGTCTGAATCTGGGTCCTTAAAGGATTTTCTTTTTTAAAAAACTAATCAAAAATATATCATGCAATTTTCTTCTATTTATATAAAATTTCTAAAGCGTTTTCAACCGATACAATCATACAAACTACAAAGTTCAAAGTCTTAAATTACTTAATGTTCCAAATTAAACATTTCCAAAATATAACAAAGTTTCGAACACAACAACCAAATACGCAAAAAAACTTAGAAGAAACATATTTAATAATCCTCCATTGAGTCCGCATCATTATCAACATCATCATAAACATCATCTCCATCTAGATCCTGTCAAATACGAAAATCAAATATTAAACACAATAGAACAATTTAATCTTTAAAGAAAAAATGGAAAATAAAATAAGTGTCATACCATATCAATAACATCAAATGTTCCATTATCCACCTTGGTGATCTCGGAGTCATCAATAATAGTTGAGCAAGCATGAGTATTTTCCATTTCACCTTCAGTGTGAACATAATAAATACTCTAACATTATTAAAGTAATTAAAATGAATATTAAATGTTAATAAAAAGTTAAATCAGCAAAGTTACCTTTGAGGTCTTCCATCATCCAGTTTTGCAAACACATCAAAGCTTTTACAGTTTCCGAATGAAGTCTAGAATGATGTGGACTAATAACTCTGCCACTTGTACTAAAAGCACTTTCTGAGGCAACACTTGAAACAGGAATAGCCAAAATGTCTTTAGCAATATTCCTCAAAGTTGGATACTTCCGATTGACTTTCCACCAACTAATAATATCTAAGTCCTCATCATCTGGTAAAGGATCTTCTTCTAGATGAAAGTCAACTTCACACTTAACATTTACCTTCCGAATCTTAGTTTTCTTTGATTAAGCAAATTCATCTTCCTCATCTTCAAAAGAACTTGGAGCCGGACGTTTCTTACTAGTAGCACCAACATTTTGCATTGTATCAATCTTACTTTGGTACTCCACAACAAGGTCATCCAGACATTTTCGAACCTTAGATAGTTGTCGATCTACATCATCCTCATAAAACTTTCTAAAATAAAACTCCACACAGTCCATTTTATTTCTAGGATCTAAAATGTTAGCAATAGCTAAAAGTCATTTTCTTTGCCATCAATCTAACAATATCAATATCACTTGACTTCCACTTCGCTAAAGCTTGTTTAATTATACAAACTCGTCGAAAAAACAAATTGATTGTAACAAACTTTGTTCCAGAAAATAAATTGGTTGTTTTGTAAAAAAATTCCAATTTCTCACAAACAACTCCAGCTAAGTACCAATCATGATCACTAGGAATTTCAAATTTCATTCTTTTGTTCAAACGTTTTAACCTCGCAAAAACTTCTCTAAAAGGCAAAACAGCTTGAAGCATCAAGAAGGTCGAATTCCACCTTGTTTTACAATCTAAAATCAACCTTTTGTTTGGTAATTCTTAAAATCGACAAGCCTCTTTAAATTTCTAAATCCTTTTTGGAGTCGACATCCAAAAGGCGACACAATCACGTATTTTCTCAATTTCAGAATAAATGACCTCTAATCCATCTTGAACAATTAAATTTAATACATGGGCGCTACAACGCATATGCAAAAAGCTTCCCCCAAGTATTAGTGACTTTTTCTCAAACTTATCCAACAAAACCTTCATCATTGCCTCATTAGTGGTACAATTGTCAACTACCATAGACGAAATTTTACTTTCTAAACTAAATTGAGACAAACAATCCATTAAAATCTTTGCAAGAACCCCCTTTGTATGTGGACAAGGTGCATAGACAAACCTATATAGTTATAAATACATTTAATAAATATACAACAAAACAAACATAACATGCTAAGGAACAAAATTGAACAAAAATATAATTTTACCTCAAAGTTCGATTTCGTAACCTCCATTGTTGATCAATAAAATGTGATGTTACAACCATGTAACTCTTCTTTTGATTGGATGCAGTCCACATATCAATGGTGATTGCAACTCTACTATCATTGTGTTCCAACAATCCCTTTAATCCAAGCTTGTCTTCCTTGAATTGTTTCATGATATCTCGCTTTAAAGTAGCCCTAGATATCATCTTAAACTCACAATTAAGGCTCTCAACATACCTCCTAAACCCGATATGTTCCACCATGGATAGTGGATACTCATGCATTATGATCATGCTAACCAACATCTTCCTTGAGTGCTCTTGGTCAAACCCTTTTCCTTTGCCTTTAACATTAAATTCTAAAGAATTAGACCCATCGACTTCTTTTTTAATTTTGAGTGTTGACTGCCCTCGTGCAAGTTTGAAGTGTCTTCTTGGACAAACTGTTCGTGCATGCTTTAGTAAATGTGAAGTTCCATTTGCGCCTCCAGCAGAAAGGGTAGCCTTGCAATAGTTGCACATTGCCTTCACCACTCCATTCACATCCTTTTTAGTGAAATATTCCCATACCTCTGAGGTTAATTTCTTTTTTCTTTTGTTTGTGTTTGCAGTATCATTTTCACTTCCATCTAAGTCCACAAATTGGTCCTCATTTTTATCCAAATCTTGCACCGAAGGAATACTATCTTGTCCTATTGGATTAACTTGCTTTGAAGCACATTGTGATTGCTCCTCCATTGTCTAAATACACCAAAATCCTAAATCAATATAAACATAATTAACACCCATATTGTCAAAACTATAAAGATCCCAACTTCAAACTCAAATTGCAAGCAAAACTAGAAAAAAATCACCAATTACATAACTTTGATCAGTGAAAACCAACCAACCATTCAAATTCAAATCAAAAAATTTATGAAAACCCTCCTCATTAAAACACAAAAAATCCAAACCCACATTGTCACTAATTATCAAACTTTAACTCACATTACAAGCAAAATTAAAAATAATAATCACTAAATACATAAAAATAAAAAAGAAAACTTGCTCATAATCTTAAACAAAAACAGAAACTTTCTAACCTATATTTTCAAGGGCCATCTTGATCTTTTGAGTAAAGAGGTTTAGTTGGTGCAAACATCAGATCTACCACCAAATTTCTGAACCTAAAACAATTTTTTAAATTGATTGGCCATCTTGATTGTTCCTCGTAAATAAGTTTCTAAGAAATACAAGTTAAAACAAATAGACAGAAAAATAAATTGATTTTTAGTAAAACACTATCTTGGTGAGAAAAGCCTATCCTATGCCTATCAAGCTTATTAATCACTTTATCTTTGCTTTAATTCATTGTGTTCTTGTTTACTTTTATACTTCATTTTCATCAAATATTTAAAATTGCTTGCTTTAACTACTTTTATCTCCGAACATCATATTATACGTTTTCAAACATACTAATCGATCGAGAAACTATTGACTTAACCCCCACTCCGGTCTACCTGTTATTAGACTATATTATCGAATTCAAAGTCTGATATTATTTATCTCCAACTGAAACCAGATTAAAATTTTATAAATTAAATTGGATTAAAGGCTGATTCGATTGCCATTCCGACCCTAGTAGCCAACTAAACGAACGTTTAGGCAGGGGACTCTACAATTAACTCCATCCTCGACTCAAAAACCAGACGAAAAAGTGAGCAAATTCAACAAATTCGGAGTTTTCTCTCTCATTATCTTAGGTAAACTTTAATCAATCTCTTTTCTTTACTCGTAATTTCATCCTACTATCCCCTAATTTCCGAATCTCCCTACGATTTACTCTTTGCATTAGAAAAATTAGGGTTTCTAATTCATAGTTTTCGTCAACCTAGGGTTTTATCATTCATTCAATCTGGAAGATCTGATCGGTTTCTGTACACTTTATTTGTAGATTAAGTTTGAAGATAGAAAATGGGTGGAGGAGGAGGAGACCACGGAGCCGGAGATTTTAGGTCAAAAGTATGGAGTATGTCTGGTGGTCCCTACTGTCGTCCTAAACACTGGCGTCGTAATACCGCCTTTGCTCTTTTCGGCATTTTTCTTGTCTGTGTTCCCGTTGCCGTGAAATCTGCGCAACTTGAGGTTCATTTTCTCTCTCCCATTTTTAGAAAATTTGAGTGGTTGATCTTCACAATGTGATGCTATGTTTCATTTGGTTGATTTGATATAGCTGTGATCATTGTCCATGGGGTACTGTAGTTTTGATTTTTTGATCGGCTCTATTGAAGGGTGGTGCATTATTAGAAATTATGTAAATTCTTAGTTTTTGTGAATTGTGAATGTGATAGTATGTATGTGTAATTTTTGTTTGTTTGACTCTTAATTGTGGCAAATATAGCACAATGTAAGATGCAGAATGAGAGTATATGCTCTGTGTTCAAGTTTTAATGTTTGTTAGAAATGGATAAACTGGATGGAATCAATAAAATTGAGACTTATTGATGTGATGCTTAGTATTTTAGTAGTGTGATTAATCTAAGATTAATTACTATTATGGATTGTACACTGTGGCTTGTTACACTTTTGCTTGTGACAATGTTGTATGCTCATGATACATTTAAAATGGCTTTTATCGGGACATTTAAATCATGAATCTTGTGATTATGTATCTTGATGATTTGGCACAACTCATGACACAAGGATCCTCATGGTGTCTAATATAATGAAAGGCTATGGGCTGGCATGTTACTGGAATCTGTTAGATTAAACAGCTCTCTGTTTGTGAATAGAAGATAGGTTTCACACTAGCTAGGGAATGGAGTTGATATTCATAACTTTCTTCAACTTGGTGTTTTAGGTTAGAGTAAACGTCACATCTTGTGCAATATTATGAACTGAAATGATCCTTTTGTTCCTACAACCTAATGGTAGTGTCTATAGTCTTTTTTCACCTTCATCATGCCCCCATAATAAGGAAGTGGCAAAGAAACATGATAGAAATTATGCCATTAAATAAGTCATGTAAGATGTAGGAAGAGAGGTCATATAAATGTAAAAGACTCAAAAATACGATTGGTATCTCGTGTGATCCTTACATAATGTGTTTTTGGGTACCTTTTTGTGGTTATCTTCTTGATCCATCTATGAGTTCACTATATTGTGAATTTATACAACTACAATGTCATAGCTTTAATCCCAAAAGATCAGAGTCGACTATATGAAACAATATATTAGTTTTAATGGCTTCTCATATATATTTTTTTCTCCATTCATTACGATTTTCTATCATTTATATTTGTGAATCTACCACTTTAGTCCTCTTTCAAGTCATCTTTGATCTTTCTCGCATTTTTTAGGTCTTATGAGCTCTAAATTTCCGTATTTCTTATTGGTTTGTCAATACTACGCATTTGCACATGCTCAAATCATTGTAAAAAGGTATCTTTCATCTTTTCCTCAATTATTGCAATTCCTAAGCCTTTTTTCTATCTTCATCTCGAATACTAGCCCTTAATTCACTCATCTATCAAGGCATTCTCATTTTTGCTACTCTTTTCTTTCTACTATAATTATTTCTAATCTATATAGTAGAGCTACTCTCATGGATGTTCGATAAAACATGCCTTTGACTTTAAGGGTATAGATCAATCATATCTTCTTAGATGTCCCATTGACTCTAAAATATAGACCTAGGGTATTTGAAGCATCCACTTGGGGTGATTTCTTTTGTCTTCTAGCTTTTTAGTGCCTCTCATAACCTCGTTTGTGCTAAAGATACACTCTTAACTTAATTTGAAATCTTATGACTTCAACTATTGTCTATATCATTCTAACTTAGCATTTAGCCATTTATTCCCTCCGTAGTCTCATTTGCCAAAATAATGTTATCATCAAACGACATGCACCATATCGATCAATTTATCTTATATAGGATCGCTGCAAAAAGAAAGGGAGTTAGGGCTGAACTTTCGTCTTACGTCTCGAAATATATCTTGCATTATATTAATGTATTTCTTGGGAATATCCTTCTTTGTCATTGTCCACCAAAATACTTTTCTTGATACCTTGTCGTATGTTCTTTTCTAATTTAATAAAAACCATGTGCGTTTTTTCTAGCCTTAGTAATCCATTATTTGTCTCATAAGATAAATTGTTTTTTTAGATCTCTTTGGCATATATCTAAATTGGTTCTCTGACATAGAGGTACTCATTCGTATCTTTATCATTCTTTTCCATAACTTTATAGTATGACTTATGAATTTTATTCCTTGATAATTAAAGCAATTTTGGACATTTTGTTTATTCATATAAATGGGAACTATAGTACTTCTCCCGTCATTAGACATCTTTTTTGTCCTCCAAATCTTGTTGAATACATTAGTTAGTCAAATTACTCCAATCGTCTCTAGGCATCTCCATATCTCAATAGGTATATCATTCGGCGCCCAACTACTTTTTTTGCTTCAATTTCTTCAAAACTCTATCCACCTTTGATTTTTGTATATTTTGCATAAGCTCTCTATTATCATCTGCGGGAATAATTTGTGTCCCTTACAACATTTTTTGTTCTTTATATAATTACTTATTAAAAACACTTCCTCCATCGATCTTTGATGTTCACATTCTGAATTAGAATGTTCATCTCCTTATGACTTTATTTGTAATACACTTTACTACACCTATGCCCTTAGTTATTTCCTATGTTTTGTTTGTCATCCTATATACATTTTAACTCCTCCTTTGGAATCTAGTTTTTCAAACGTATTTTTAAAAGCCTTTAATTTCGCCTTACAAACTATACTTATGTCTTGATTTTGATTTCTTTATGTTTGGCTAATTTTTTGCATTTTCCTAATGCAAGAAATCGTTTTTTTTTCTTTTCCTTGCTAAAAAAGTCCTTGACCTCCTCATTCCACCATGTTGTGTCCTTCTCTATCACAAACTAACCCCTTATTCTCCTAAAATCTCTTAAGCTATTCGTATATTGAAAATTTTCATCTTCGTCCAACTATCCTCTACATTTGAAATCATCGTCAATTCTGCTTATTCAAAAACATTCTCGTCGAAGACTTTAGTTTTGTACTTTTTTATCTCCCTCATTTAACCCTACGTTTTTCTTTGGCATTTTTGTTATCTTTGGTCTTGCTTGAAGGTGAAAATCTAGGATAAGGATTTGTATTTGAAGTCTACTCCTAAGTAACTTGTAGTTAGGTAACTATGTCTATCTATTATCCTTAATGAAAAGTAGTCAATTTGGATTGTGTTTACTCTAGTTCAAAAAGTCACAAAGTGATTGTCTCTCTTCCTAAACCATGTATTAGCAATCCATGAATCGTATAGAAGTGCGAAATCCAAAATGAACTCCCCTTTTCAATATCTAGTTCCATAACAAATTCCTCTATAAACGTTTTCGTTGCCCCATGACATACACCTACGTGTCCATTCATATCACCTCCGACAAAAGAGCTTCTCATTCATGGTATGTTTGGCACCACATTATCAAGATCATCTTTTAATTGTTTCCTTTATCTCTACTTGCGGTGCATAGGCACTTAGGGCATTCAAAATCTCTATACCGTATACAATTTACACTCATATAGTTCTATTATGCTTTCCGCATACCTCTATTTGTATTTATATTCCTGCATTTTAACTATTATTGTTTTGGCCCTATCTTTCATTTTGTCTCATATAGAAAGAAAATGTTAATCTTCATACTCATAATATCCACCAACTCTATAAACCTACTAGTCAAGCTACTAATATTCTATGGTTCTATTTTTAACCTAAGACTCTTGGTGTTCCTTAACCTCCTGCTTAAAACCTACGTATCCTAGCTCATTTGACGCCACACTCGGGTCATGTGGCGCGTTGTTTTTTGGACGATGTCTTAGTTTAAGTGACTAATCCTTACTTATTTGACACTACACTTGGGCAATGTGGTGCTTCCACTACACTAAGGCCTAAGAAGTGCAGCATGTCTTTGAGTATGGGATGCCCCCACGAGAATTGATTTTTGGTTTATGATTATGGGATGTGACCAAGTTTTAATGAGTTGGTTGTCACCAACCTACTGATCACCCTTTTTTATTCGGGCTTGGGACAGGCAATAAGGGACAATATAATACATCCGCTAAGTCTTACGGAGCTTGTATATGATCATGATATGTAAACTTATAACACATAAGTATGTGTTTGTCCTAAACTTTAGAAGAATAATAGGTATTGCTATCTTCTTCAAAGTGGTTTATAGTGGATTTAGTTTCTTCAGACCTAATTAAGGTGTAAGGGCCTAGAGTTAGGAAAGCAAGGGCTTAACGTGAACTTAGTTGTAAAATGCTTGTCTAGGCACACCTTAGACAACGATGGGTTTGACGCGAAAACCTATCACATATGTTTTATCTTCTTAGAGTGCTTGACTGCTTTCTCTCTTAGTCCAACAAGATCATCTGATGAGAAAACCTATCACATATGTTTTCTCTCCTTTTCTTTTCTTCTAATCTTATATATTTCTCCTCTTCTAGATTTCTTTTCGGGTTTTTTGGATTCTTTCCCAAAAGTTGGTGCTTTAGCCCAACACGTATAACCTAGGCTTTGGGGACCTAAAGCGCCTTACGCTGTCACACCTAATAACTAAGCGTGAATCTAACCGCTAGGCTTCACATCAAGCATTGGTCTAGTAAATTAACAAATGCAAATTTTGCCAAAGTAAAAAGTTTGTGCATGCTATTCTCGTTTTTTCTTAGCTGTTAAACTGTATTTTGTGCTATTGATTATTTTAAGGGTAGATTACTATGTAAAATACTCATTCTACTGGTTTATTAAGATTACATATAAGAATGTCACTGATGTTTCAAATACGTGTTGAGGGACTGAAATCATGTCTTGATGTTATTTGTCAATTATTTATTGGTCAAGCAATATTATCGTTGATAGCTTATTTTGAAAGAGAACATTCAGAACCTTTGGAATGTGTTTTGCTGCTTGTTCTTGTTACTGTCTTAAAATCACGTGTAGAAATGCTGATGATAATATTTTCTGCAGCAACGACCTCATGAGCCTGTCCGCCCCATCCCATCTCAAATGTGGTGCAAAAACTTTGGAAACAAGGAATATTAGAGCTGTCTCAATGTGTTAACTTAGTATTGCTAAGTGTCTTGTTTTTGGAAGTATGGACAGGTTTCTCTAAATTTGTTGCTTTGCAGCTGAAGCGCTGTGTACTCACCTTTGAGGTATTCATAATAAATCGAAATTGTGTGGATATTCTTAGTTTTTGTAGTTTACAGGAGATGAAGCGCTATAATACTTTGCTTTGAGCCATTCATAGCAATGTTTAAAATGATCAGTATGTACTCAAGGTTTATTATTTGATTGGTACTACTATTATCTTTATCCGCTTAGCTTGTACATCCTGGTATTTGTTAAGTTTTGATGCGCATCTTAGAACAGTCAAATGTTGGATCGGGGCCTTGGCAAATAAGTTTGTCAGAGACTGATTAGCTACGTCTGCTACTCTCCCTCCTGTATCACCTGTATTGCTAATGTATGCTACTAATTATTGTTGACACTTGACATTGTTATGGGCATAACTGGTCGTTTTCCCCATGATTCTCTCATTTTGATAACACATATATCTAGCAATTAAGGTCCAGAGTTGCAGATTTTGCTCATTTTGATGAACCTGAGCATTATCAGATTAGAGCTTTGTATAGAAGTGGTTCGCTTAAGGCACAGCTGTTTAGAATTACTATAATACTTAGGCTAGGCGTTTACAGCGAGGCACATCAAGGTACAATAAGGCACGATGTGTTTGCTGCTTTCATGTTTGCAAATTATTTTCACAGAATTTTTAAATTTAGCATTAATAAATATTTTGTCTGAAGAATTAGGATTAAATGTGGGTTTTTTTCATGAAATTCGATGTTAGGATCAAATATCAAAATGTGACGTCCTCTATCATGTAGAAGAAGACATAGATGGAGCTTGAGACATTATTGTGCTGTCTTTCAAGGCATCAAATTCTTTTGATGATGAAGAGTAGTAATAAAGGCAAAAAGAATAAGTGGGACTTAAATATTGATTTTTTTACGGTAATAGACAGGTTTAATCTTTTACAGAGCTTTAGCATCTATTCGAATACTGTGAAACCTGCGAATAGAACGGTGCTTGTTTGCCTTAATATGGAAAGTGAGCGACTCCCGACCATTTCCTGTTGTGAAATGGTTGAAAGAGTGGGGTAATCACCTTTTATCTTTGAGCATATTCCCTCAAGAGGGAAATCTGAAAAAGGAGGGACGGAACATGAAGTGGAGTATGATGTTCTGGAATAAGATTTTGTTTTGGAAAGGCAGCAGATGTAGCACACTTAAAAGGCATAATTTGTTTATGTACTCTTTATCGAAGTAGCATCGTGCTAGCATGCTAGACCTAGAGGTGTTCAAAACAAATACGATAATTTGAAATTTGCCTGATCTTATATCCGAGTTCGATTTCACCCAACTTTAAAAATTATTTGAAGTTATGCAAAAAACAATATGGACGCAAAATTCGATTTCAAATTGATCCGAAAAACCTAACCTGATGATCCGAATGAACACCTCTTAGCTAGACCTATTGAGCCAAGTTTAAATGTTTGGAATCAAGAAAAGTAAAAAGTTTTCATGGAAAAGTTAGAGAAATATGTAGATAAATTAAAAGTATAATTTTACTGCAAGGATGAAAATTGAGAAAGATTGAGTCGTGACTCATGATAAAAAATAATAATACTCCATTGAGCAAGTTTAATGAGACAGATTAAAAGATAAATAAGGCTAATTCATTGCGTTTGAAAGATTGTATGAAAATGAAGTTGAATAAAGACGTTGCAATTCATTGGCCTGGATAGGATTCGAGCCAATAAACTTTAGTATGTGTGTGCTTTATTAAGGTTTTTCTCAGTTAGTTTGAGGCATATAAGCTGACCTATCAAAACAATCACTCGTGCCTAGAGGTGTTCATTCGGGTGATCGGGTCGGTTTCGGACGGTTGTCATTTGGTTCGGTTGTATTTCAGATCGGTTATGTTTCGGTTGTTTGTAATGGCGGGTCACACTCGGGTCGGGTCGGGTTGGTTGGTCACGGTTGGGTTAAAGATCGGTTATTCGAGCAATCGGGTAAGCATTGGTTCGGTGCCGGTTGAAGTTCGGATCGAGTGTAAATCGGTGTCGGGTTGTCATCAATTAATAATTGGCTCGGTTTTGTCGGGCACAGATCAGGTTCGGTTTTTTAGAAAACAAAATTCCCTACGTATTACTAATTACTCCCTCCGATCCAGTTTAGATGTCCCATTTGACTTTTGGCACTATTCACTCATCACTCTTAATTTGTATTTTACTCTTAATCTATAAGTTAAAACATAGTCATATGGGATCTTGTTTGATTCGTCGTCTCAATACAAGGATTATTAATATCAATTTTTTATAATTTTTGATTAAGAATAATTAGAGATATTAAGGGTTAAAATGTTGTCTCGGCATGTGTGAAAAGTCAAATGGGACATCTAAACTGGACCGGAGGGAGTACTATCAATCAAAAACAAAATAGTTAAAATGCAAATCAATTAGTGATCATTATTACTTTGTTACTTTTACATGTTTGACCGAAAATTAAAAATATAAAGTTCTATGAATTTTCCTCTAGTACGATTAAAAGTAATTTAATAAACATTGACCATTAATTATTAGCTCCAAATATATGAAATCATGTATTTATTAGATTAACTAATAAAATGATTGAATATAAGCACATCATACTTCTATCTTAAAAATTGGTTCAGATTTAAAGCAATTCGATCTAAAATTCGTTCGGGTTAAGTCGATTTTAGCCGGATTGAGTTCGGTTTCGAGCATGATTCGGGTCGGATATGACTCGGGTCGGTCATTTTTAGGTTCGGGTAGTCTCGGTTAATGGTTGTGTGTCGGTTATAGTTCGGGTTCAGGTTTCCCATTTTCGGTTGTCAACCGGTTCGGGTACAACATCGGTTCGGATATTGTCGGTTCGATAAACCTGAAAATGGAAGATATTTTCGGGTCGATTTACTTTCGGTTTCGATTCGGGTTTTCGGGTTGGGTCACTTCTGAACAGCTCTACTCGTGCCGGTAGGTTTCGAGTTGGGTCATAATTGGTCAAGTAACTTTGAGTTGGGTTATTTTTGGGTTGTGTCTAGTCGTCTCAAAGTCCATGGGTTTTGAAAACTTTTCTAAATCATGAAATTTTTTCGAATATATATTATATGTATTATTTAAAATTTTGAGAAAATTATTTTTATTCATGAAATGACCAATATAACTACAAAGAAATGCTCACTCATACTAAAAATGTTAACTAAAAATTTGGTGAATTCGAGTATACCTGATATTTGCTACTAATGGTTAATCGAGATAACATCTTTGTTGGTGTTATCAGTTACAACTAATAAGAAGGTTGCATCCATTTGATATTCTCAAAGCCCACTCTAAAAGAGTATTATCTAGCCGCATTGAAATAATGTAATGTAATGTAATAATGTATATAGTCCTAGTCAATTTAAATATAATTGTGGTGACTTTATTTAAAAACCTTAACTAAGTTTCCAATGCTGGAAATTGGTATTAGTTGTAGAATAAAAATAGAGACTGATTATGGGTGAAACGAGCTCGAAACAAGAAATTTATATGCTAGTATATTGTATTAGTTGCACTATTTAACCCATGTCGAGAGATTGTCTCATCTCATACAAGAATTGGTGTAAAAGCTATGCTGGTAATTGTTCTACACTGTCAATTTATGAGCTAACAAAATACTGTTTTTAAAAGTGATTTTCAGCCCTCCTAAATAATGTCGTTTCTGAATATTCTTCACTCATATCTAAGGGTGAACATCCGGTGTTTGGTTTGGATTAGATACAAATCCAAATCAAACCGAATTAATTCATTTTTTGTTTTTTTTTAATCTAAATCCATATTTTTTTATGGACCAAACCGAATTTCAAATTATCAATCCAAATTGAACTAAATAGCACCGAATAGCATCGAATTGGCCAATTTGATCAAATTGATAGAATTGAACCAAATTGAAAATTTTTCTACGGGCATCAACAATAGCCTGCAATCAATATGAGAGACGAGAACTATCAAAATTGTAAAAATCATATAAGTAAATAATCAAAACCAAAAAAAAATAATCCAAACACTAACAAACAAAATAATCAAACAAAAAGAGAAAACAAAACATCTATTAAATAAATATATAAAAATAAAGAATAACATAAAAAAGCATAAAAAACAAAAACCAATTAAAATATGACAATAAACATAGAATAAAAAAAACAATCAAAAACAAAAGAAAAAGAGACAAAAATCGAGAAAAATGAAAAATAAATAAAATAGAAGAGATAAAATGGAGATGAAGCTTTGGTGTTCATAAAGATATGATAAAGGAGAATGAAAATGGGCGAGTTCCGACCATTTCCTGATGTGAAATGGTTCATGGAGATAGAGTGGGGTTATCCTGAAAAGGGAGATCTGAAAAAGGAGGGATGGAAATGGAATGGAATATGATGTTACATTGGTTGAGCTTTGTGGACGTCGCAGGAATAAGATTTTGTTTTGGAAGGCATCACATGTACCACACTTTCACACATTATTATTATAGATAGTTTTGTGTGAGATCGTCTTACTGTGAGACGGCTCATACTAGCAGCCTATTTGTAAAAAATTTAAATAAAAAATTAAAATTTAAATTTACACTTTGATAGAATTTAGAAATGGGTCTGGGCAACCCAAACAAGAAGGAGAAGAAGTAGACCACTCATAAACCCAAAGAAGGTTCACTACTAAAACCAATTGGTAATAGTAGGAGTTACTCCTTCAGTATATAAAGTGATGCATATACTTTTCTTTCTCCCATGTGAGACAACTCACATGTGGGTAACAATGAGCACTTTAACACTCTCCCTTATATGTGAGTGTCCTTAGAATTTTAGCCCACCAGAAGGGTTACAAACCAATTGGGAATGAACATCCAATTAAAGGCCCCTTAACCAGTGGTAAGATTAAATGCACAGTATCAAGGCCCAACAACAAATCGGGCTCTGATACCATAATAGAATTTAGAAATGGGCCTGGGCAACCCAAACAAGGAGGAGAAGAAGTAGACCACTCATAAACCCAAAGAAGGTTCACTACTAAAACCAATTGGTAATAGTAGGAGTTACTCCTTGAGTATATAAAGTGATGCATACTCTTCTCTTTCTCCGATGTGGGACAACTCACATATGGGTAACAATGAGCACTTCAACACACTTGTATAGGAGGTAGTTTTTTGTTTAAAGAGTTTAGGTTGACCCAGTTGAGGCTCTCTAATTTGAAATTTTGAAGAAAATATTTTTATCCAGGAACAATATACTTTAACTAAAATTTGTGGGTTTGAGTATACATGATAATGTAGAACTGAAAATATCAACAAATTTAAAAAATGAGTTGAAACAACTCATTAAATTATGTACACTTCTTATTTATGTAAAGCTACATAAGATGTTTGTTACCAAAAGGTTAATCGAAGATCGAACGCAATAGTGGAGGGCAAAAGAAGCCGAGAAAAACCTAGGAGAACGTGGGATGAGCAGATTAAAAGTGATCTGCACGAACTCCACCTCTCTAAGGATCTGACCAGGGATAGGGTCAGTTGGCGGCGCCTTATCCACGTCTTAGATTTCTAGACATGTCCATCTTAACCGTCGTTGGTTATTGTTATGTGCCTCTACTCATCGCTCTTTACCACCTCTCGTACCATTATCATTTTATAGTTATTTGTACGTATACTATTTGTTGTTTATATTTAGTTAGTTGATTACTATTCATGACGTGGGGTATAAGTTGAAAGCTTTCGGATAGTTGCAGGTTTCTCTCTCTTTGAAGACTCTTCTTGAGTTGGGGACTCTTTGACCACACTCTTCTTATATGGGTATTAGCTGTCATCTATCATCCCTTTCCGACTTTTACCATAGCTTGTCTATGAACGGGATACACCGAATATAATAATAACGATGATCGACCTTTTGTTATTGTTATGACTCAGTTATCACTAATAAGAAGGTTACATCGATGTCATACTCTAAAATCCCACCCTAAGTGAGAATTATTTGGTGGCATTCGACTAATGCAATAATGTAATATATAGTCCTTGTCTATTTGAATATATTTGTGGTGATTTTTAATTAAATACCTTAATTAAGTTGCCCATGTTGAAAATTGGTATTAGTAGTAGAATAAAAATTAGAGTTATTATTATGAGAGATTATCTATGGATGAAATTAGCTCAAAACAAAAGTTTATATGCTAGTGAATTGTATTAGTTGGGTTACTTAACTCATATATAGAATTTGTTTCATAGAGATTATAGAATAAAAATAAGGCCGCATCGCATCGCGTCGGCCGCATTGTAAAGATTTTTTAAACAAACGAACTGATATTTCCCTCGTTGTAAAGGTGTAAAAAAACCGCGTTTTGAGACGCATTAAGGGATATCTATGGTTTCAACCGATATTTAGACGATACGATAAATCGCATCACTCTTGTTACCGCATCAGCGTTCTCTTACCGCGATACAACCGTTACCGCATTTTTACACTATAACAGAGATCGTCTCATACAAGAATTTATGTAAAAATTATGCTGGAATTTATTCTAGATTGTCAATTTATGAGCCAACAAAATATTGTTATCAAAAAAGTGGTTTTCTTACGTCCTAAACACACTTCATTTCCCAATATTCTTCACTCATATCCAATGGTGTGCATTGCTTCTTATATTGAGATGAGAATCCTTTAGATAGCTGGATTTGATGGTATAACATAGAATTCATGTTCAATCTTCCTTTTATTCTGTGTGCTACAAGAACTTTCTTTTTCTTATGACCAAATACTTCATTGTTTCACCCTTGTAAGTAATAGGCCAGAGTTTGATTCTCATCATCTATCCCATATATTGTAGGGATTTTCCAAACTTCAGTAGTGACATTTATAATAAAATATACTAGAATTATACATATGCTATGCACGGTTCATACTTTTGTTTATTAAAGATTATAGGAGTTCATAATATGTAAGACCTTTGACCAAAATTTTGCAAAGTCATCATTAAAAAAACCTTTTATCACTATTCAGATATGTTTGATGGTTATCAATCAAGCATTAGAAAATTTGTATTAAGTATAATCATATCATAATATATATAATAAAACTTAAAGTGCTAATGAAATTGTCATAGTGATACACTTAAATAGATATTAAGATTAAATATTTTCTCATAATGGATGTTAAAATTAAATTTTAGAAAGAAATACTAAAATTAATGAACTCAAATGTACGTTATTGATAATCATTGAAAGTAGTATTAGCAGTTGAAAAATCTTCAACAGTACCATATAAATATACTTACATGTGTGGTTTATTTTGCGTAATACATACTAAAAAGATATATTTGATGGCACTGTTGTCGAAATGCAATCCTCTATAATTTTAGCTATAGCCCCAAAACTAATATTATACAGGAAAATTTGCTCAAAATAATCCCAACTATCACCCGTTTGTCAAAAATAATCCCAACTATCAATTATTTTTTAATAATCCCAACTATTCTCATAATTTGTTGAAAACATACCCACCCCCATTTTACCGGCCAGAACATGTAACTTTTCCACTTTTTTTCTTATATTTTTCCACTTAATATTCAAAATTAACCCTTCCCCTACATCTATTAATCAAAAAAGAAAGAAAAAAGTGGAAAAATTACTTGTTGCATACGGTTAAAAGTGAGGCTGGTACGTTTTCAACAAATTATAACAATAGTTGGGATTATTAAAAAATAATTGATAGTTGGGATTATTTTTGGCCAACGGGTGATAGTTGGGATTATTTTGAGCAAATTTTCCTATTATATATAGTCTAAAGAGTGCAAAAATATAATAAAAGTTACTATAGTTCAATGGTTGGGTTAATACATATGTAAAATAAAGTTAAGGGATCAAACCTTATTTGAACTATTATTTTTAGTAGACAAATAAATTTATATTATTACTCTATATCTTTCATGATTTCACATTTATTCTTTTAGGAAAAAGGACAATTATAGGGAAGATTCAACCCCATTTGTTAAATATAATTTTTGCTACGATTCAAGTGTGTGTCAGTCTCTACGATTTTAGATTTTCATTGTTTAACTAGTTTTTATACTTCTATAATAAATAATTTGCTAGTACATCGACAATTTGACCCCCGTAATTTAAAATCCTTGCTTCGCCCTTGCCAGGAGCAACAATATGTTGCTAAGATATGAACAATTTTTTGTCGTTTAATTAATTAACAATAAAATTTGCCAAAAAACTCATAAATAAAATCGGGTACTCAATGTCCCAACCTGACTTATTTGGATACTCGAAATTCGGATACTCACATTATTCGGATCGGGACACGGGCCGTAATAAAGTACCCGACTTTTCAAATACCCAAAATACCGAGTACCCGCTAATGAACACCCATAACCACAAGTATATAAAGTAAAATATTTATCCTAAAGAAAATGTCTCTTGTGCTCCAAAATTTGTGTTAATCTCAAAAGAAAAAAGTAGGCAAGTAGTAGGAGTAATTACAAATACCTTTCAATTCAAGACTCCCACTAAGTTAGTAACTTGTGGTCAAAACCAACAATAAAGACTCCCACTAACTATAACATTTTCACTTTATGAAAAAGTGTTGGTAATTACCAGAAATAGTAAAAGTGGTCCCCTATTCCCGAATAAAACCTGTCCAATACATACCAATATTCATCCCATCAGAATTTTGAGCCCATGTGGTTTCGCAAAAGCGAACTTCTTCATTCTGCCCGTCATTCTACGGATGATGGGGCGGGCAGGGGTGTAAAAACTGGTAATTAATAACGGTGATTTGTAAATTATCAATCACCATAAAACGACAAAAGAAACAATATTAATTTAAACATCATCATCATCATCAACCTAATATTCCGCTCGAAAATAGGGTTTGGGTGATGGAATGTGACGGATAATCCATACCCGTACTCCTTTGGAAGGGATTACTAGAGGAAGGCGGTCAATACTAATTTAAACAAAATAAAAAAAGATATAGCTCTCATCCTATCACATCCTTCCAAATAAGGGTGATTTATTAACCTAACGAATAACCGTTATTTACTAAGACTTTCACGCAGGGGCGACCCTTTTAAGTTTCACCGACCCTCTATGAAAGAAATTTTTAAATTTGATGTATTAGTACTAAAGTTTCTAAAATCGGGATTCTATTTAGAGTCGTTCAAATCTGTTAAATGAAATTGATAGAATCGAATCGTAGAATCGTAAGATTTTATAATAAATTTAAATTAGTTATCTAGTCATAATTATTCATCTCAAAAGTTTAAGCTTATTAATTAAGTTTCATTCACTTCATTTTTAAGAGTAAAATAGATTAATATTCAATATTTAGTTTAACTTATTGAAAGATGGTATACATAAGAAAAATCAAAAAACTTTACAATAAATTTGTAGAATCGAATCGTCAAACTATAGGATTGTAGAATCATGTTATTATTCTACAAATTTGTAGAATAAGTTTGTAAACTTTTTTATATTTAAAGTTATATAATAATACAATATATTTTGTCTTGAATTATAAGACATCGCAAAAATAAATAGGACCTCTATAAAGTCTTCGCTCTGCCCTGCTTGATCTAACAATTTTTGTTCAAATACATAGTTGCTCCTTCATAGTTGTTTTTAGTAAATTTTAAGTTGGAAATTTTGATACATAAAATAGGGGTATATATATGATATGCAAATTTGTTCAAATTGGGATTTTTTACTTAGAATTGTTTATAAAGGTAGAATCAAAAGGTATAATCATATGAATCTACAAATAAACTTAAATATATTATATTATATAGTATATTATCATTATTATCCATTTTAAAAGTCTAAATTTATGAATTAAAGTTTCTTGGTCTTTATTTTTAAGAATGTAAAGAAAGTTTTTTTAGTAATTAGTTTAAATCTTTAAAACGATTAAGAAATTTTTTTTTTTAAAAGTTTTCATGATGATACATTTGATATTTATTTATATAAGTGAAAGAGATTAGTGAAAGATGGTATATGAGAAAAATTGATAATAATAATAATAATAATTAATACTAAATTAGTAGAATCAGATCATTAAATCGTAAAATCCTATAATTGTGCTATGATTGTACATTTAAAATTTTTCTTCCAACTATAGAATCGTAAGATTCTACCTACAATTCAAATCACTCACTTGTTTTTGAATCGTAAAATTATATAATCGTAGATCAGAATTATGATTTTAACAACAATGATGATATGTCAAGTCGGATTTAGGGTATGTTAAGTAGGGGCTTATGTCAAGCAGGGATTTAGAGTTTATCAAGTAGGAGTTTAGGGTATGTCAAGTAGGATTTAGTTGCCAAATATGTGTTTATTGTATGTCAAGTAGGGTTTAGGGTATGTCAAATAGGTTTTATGGTCTATGAAGTAGCATATTATGCAAAGTATGAGGTTAATTATTATTTGTGTAGTAGGTATTTGTTGTATAAGTTGTAGTTTTTTTCTTTTTTTTGAGATATTGTATACGTTGTAGTTTGTTTATATGTAGTTGTTGCTGATGTGAAGGATGTTGAATATAGGTGGTTAAAAGGTTGTTGAATTTTATAATACAATACATTAAATTATATGTTGAATATTTTTGTTAAAAAAGAGTAGTAGTTTTACACTTGGAATGTAGGATGTTTGAAGTGTATGTATGTGTGTACACACACATACTAATAGGGTTTTTATTTTTACCACAAGCACATGGTGTATGTGTAACTAACAGGTCAAACTCAAGGAAGATTAGATTAATATGATAAACTTTATTCTAAATGTCACGCAACAAGGAACAAAATATATATAAATGGGTTTTTGTTTAAAATTGATCGTATTAGAAATTTAACATGATAAAAATGCTATGAAATAAACTAAGGCAGAAATTCTGATTGTAAACAATAATCAAAGAGTTTCGGGTATTAGGAATTACACAATTTGCATATGGATATCAATTGTTTCTTTGTTTGTAGATCACAAATCATTAAGTTAATTAAATGCGATCTTATTAACCTCAAACTTTTATTTTATCAATTAGCTAAATTAGTTAAAGTATTTATATTTTAATTTATCATAGCAATTTTATGTGCCTAAATTAGAATCATACACACTAATAAAAATCACACATACTAATAAAAATGTTATAAAAATAAATGTCATCCTTAGGAGAATCTTGACAAAGGTAATTATTTTAGTGGATGATATTTAATTACATGGTAGTATTTACCTGATTTAGTATCTGATTTTTTTTAAATTCGAGCTAAATTAGGTAAAATATTTGTTAATTTTTTATTACAATTCTATATGCACACTTGAAATTTGATATATTTAATTGAATGAAAAAAGCAATGTATGTTTTTAAAATCATATCATTCATAATAATAAAAATGTTAGAAAATGATACTTGTGATCCTTAGGGGAGCCTTGACAAATGTAATTATTTAGAAGATGATAGGTGATTACTTGTCCAACAAGATTAGCGCTTTAGGATTCCCAAGTCAATCTGAGGATGCGAATGATATGTAGGTGAATATGACAAATACCATTCGAGAAGTGGCGAAAGAGTCTTTGGGGGTGGCATTGGGAAAACCAAAGGCGTACAGAGAGGCGTGGTGGTGGAATGATGAAGTGTAGAAGAAAATTAAGGAAAAAACAAGAGGTTTAGGGATCTTATGGCATGCACGGAGGAGGAGGTTAGTACGGAAAAAAGAAAAAGTTACAAAGAAGCAAAGAAGGAGGCAAAGATAGCGGTCACAGAGGCAAAAAATCGGGCGTATGAGGAATTTTATCAGAAGCTAGATTCGAAAGAGGGGGAGAAGGATATTTTTAAATTGGCTAGGGCCAGGGCAAGGCAGCAACAGGACTTAGTGGCGGTGAAATACATCAAAGATGAGGGGGGACGACTTCTCCTGAGACAAGAGGACATTAAAACCAGATGACGTCAGTATTTCTCGCACCTGCTCAATGAGTATAGAGGGCCAAGGGGGGATGATAGTCGATCTTTTGATGTCCAAAGACCCTTTGATTATGGGTTAGCGCGTGTTATCACCACCGAAGAAGTAAAAGAAGCCCTCAAAAAGATGGGGAGATCAAAGGCAGTCAGGCCAAATAACATCCCGATTGAGGGGTGGAGGGGTTTAGGAGAAGAGGGCATCCGTTGGTTTTATGCCAGGTAGGTCAACTACGGAGGCTATTCATCTGTTTGAGGAGGTTGATGGAAAAATATAGAGAGCAGAAGAAGGACCTGCATATGGTGTTCACAAACTTAGAGAAAGCGTATGATAGCATACCACGACAAGTCATTTGGGATAGCCTCAAGGCTAGAGGTATTTCTTCTATATACATTGAGGTTATTCGGGATATTTATGATAAAGTATCGACTAACATTCAGACACCAGTGGGGTTAACAGAGTCTTTTCCGGTAAAAGTAGGACTTCACTAGGGATCAGCCCTAAGCCCTTTTATATTTGCGGTCATTATAAATGAAATCTCTAAATCTATATGGGAGACGGTTCCGTGGTGCATGCTTTTTGCGGACGATAATATCGTGCTGGTTGCAGAAACTAAAGAGGAGGGTAGTAGTAAATTGGATGAGTGGAGGGAAGCTTTAAAGGGTAAAGGTTTGCGCATTAGTCGTATGAAGACCGAGTACCTACATTGCGACTTTAGTGGGACACAACTGATAGGGGAGCCAAAAGTTTCCATCGGGGAAGAAGTCATTAAATGTACGACCAAGTACAAGTATTTGGGATCGATCATCCAAAGGGATGGGGAGATCGACGGAGATGTTGATCATCGTATGTAGGTGGGTTGGCTCAAATGGCGAGCAGTTACCGCGGTGATATGTGATAAGAAGATCGCAAATAAGTTAAAGGGAAAATTTTATCGGGTAGCAATCAGACCGACTTTGCTATATGGGACAGAATGCTGGCCTGTAAAGAAGAGTTTTGAGAATAAGATGGAAGTCACAGAGATGCGTATGTTGCGGTGGATGTGCAGGAACACTTTGATGGATCGAATTAGGAACCAAGAGTTTAGAGACAAACTAGGGGTTGCTCCTATTTTTGGAAAAATGCGCGAAAGAAGATTGAGGTGGTTTGGACATGTGAAGAGAAAGACTTTCGACGCCTCTGTGAGGAGAGTCGAAAGCTTTATAGTAGAGGGTACGTAAGAAGAGCCGAGGGAGACCTAAGAATACTTGGGAGGAACAAATAAGAGTAGACTTGCGTGAGTTAAAACTCTCTGAGGACCTGACTAGGGATAGGAGTAGTTGGAGGCGTCATATCCAGATTGTAGACTTCGGCTTTTCTTCGTAAAGTCGGTAGCGGCGTCCGTGCTTTCTCCCTTGCTCTAGTCTCTTGTGTGTTTTGTTTATTATTTTGTTTTTTTAAGTATTATATTTGTTTTACATGCGTATTGGATCTACTATGCGTTGTTTTTCACCGCACATGGCAGATACGTATCTTTATCTTCCTCGAGTCGGGAGACTCTTTTTTTAGCCGTACTCTCTCCTTTACGGTTAAAGTTGCCGCCGTCCTTCCCTTCTCAGACCAGGATGATGGTGATATATTCAATTAATTAAAGAAAAAGAGATGTATTTGATAATTAAATTTCAGCGAGTTTTTCTGTAAGAAGATTTGTTCTCTTGACTTTTGCTTTGATTTGACAATCCATATTACCAACAACACCACGGGCACACTTCCCTTTCTATATAATAATAATGGAAACTTTATATCATAATAATATCAAGTATGCCGTGTTGTATACCCATATGTTAGGGCGAAAACTATGTAATAACATTTGATGAATTTTTAAATCATGACTTTTTTTTGAATCTAAATGATGATTTTAGTATAACTTATAAGGAGTCATTTATTTTTTGATAATGTACCCATTATGAATATTATTGTTGAATTTTATTGTATGCGCATATTATTTTTTGCTTCCTTAATTTGTAATATATTTATTCACATTTACACTGTTTTTTATGCTATTCTTTATTTGTTAATGTGAATTTATAATTTATTTATGTATGTCTTATACTCCCATTCTCAAATGATTACAACAATACACATCAATTGCACAAGTATATTAAGAAAATAGTGGGGATTACTAAATTGTGTGAGTAGAAAAATAAGAGAAATAAGTTAAGATTTGTGTATAAAAATTTTAAGGAAAAATTACCAGAAATAATACAATTTTTTGTTTATTTCCCTACACTAATACCAACCTTTGATTCACCATGAATAATACCAACTTTTTTTTTTATAAAAGAATAATACCAACTTATGAGAGGGTTTTCCTAGTATTCCTACAATATACCTAATATGTAAAAATCAAACTATATGTGATTATTCATGGTTAATCAATAGTTCGTATTATTATATGGAAATTAACAAATGATTGTATTATTCACGGTAATTTTTCCAAATTTTTAAAAGCGGTGAAGACACTACTCAAAATAAAAATGTTCTAAAGTGAAAATGACAATTTTATAGAAACAGAAAGAGTAATATATATGTATTTAATTACATTCTGCAATTTCATATTTTTGAGTCCGCCACTGAAACTGTTGAAGGAAGACGGCTTGGATCCTTTCACTTTGTTTGTTAACTTCTCATGATGCATATTAGAATGCTATCACTTGCTTTGCTATCAATACTTCCCGTTTAACTACTTCATTTTACTTCCTCCGTTTTTAAATGTTCTCCCTATTTGAAATATTTCACCTTAAGGAGAGAGGAATTTGATTAATATTTTTGACACATATTTAGAAACTTAAATATATTCATGTGAGATCTTGTTAGATTCGTCTTAATGTATATTTTTTAAACATGTATTTTTTATAATTTTATATTATTTGTATTTACAGATATTGTGTTTTAAAATTTACCTTAAAAATTGTGCAAAAAGTAAACGGGAATAACAAAAGTAAATGAAGGTGGTAGAATTTATCTTTACAACTTAAGTACATACTAACTAAAAATAATTCCTATAACTATTTTTAGCTAGAGTTCTCATCATTACAAACTTTAACAAACATTAACTAACACTTAAAAGTTTTTGACAAACATAAAAGTCTTTCAAATACCTACGTAACATAACTAATATTACGGACATAAATTTCCAAACTTTGAATAATGGAGATGGGGATGAGCAAGTCACATTCTTTTTTTATTCCTTTTTTTTCTTATCAATATATAGATTTTGATATATTATATTTTACTTAGGAAATTTTACTTTTAAAAATCCGATCTTTTACTTGTTTTCTTTTAAAAACTTCACCTTTTGATTATTTCTTAAAAATCTGGCCTTTTGCATCCGTTTTCTTTTATAGTACATACCTCCCTAACTTACTTGAACAATCGGTTAATTTCGAATTTTTAAAAAACGAGAATATGAAAATTTTATTTTAAAAATCCGACCTTTTACTTGTTCTCTTTTAAAAATCTCACCTTTTGCATGTTCTCTTTTAAGAATTTGACCTTTTGCTTGTTCTCTTTTAAAAAATGAAGAATTTTCTATCAAAGAAAACGGAGACAAAAGGTCAGATTTTTAAAAAATAATCGAAAGGTGATCGAAATTTTTAAAAGTGAATCTTCCTTATTTAAATTGTATAATAAGTTTTCTATAAAAAATATGTTTTTCTTTTTTCCATTAATTTTAGAATTTTAAAATTTAATATTACTTTTTTGAAGATTATTATAAATTTATTTTTTGTTTAGAATTTGTTTATTTTCATACTTATTATTTAATTTTTTATAATAACTTTTGGACTTTTAAATTTTTGTATTTAATGAGGGTTTTAGTTAGTTTTAAGTTTTTTAATCTATTTAAAGTATAATTGATTTTTTATTTCTTTATGATAGATTAAAGTGTTTAAGTAATTTAAAAAATATTTTAATGGTTTTTTTAATAATTTTTAATGAGTTTTTTTTACACGATTTCTATTTTTATTTATTATAATACTTTCTATAAAGTTTTTTATTACAAATTAATTTAAATAATAAAAAGACTTAGCCAATGGTGACTTGTTGACTAAGTTACAAGTCATAAATATTTTTAAAAAGTTAAATTTTTTGAAAGTTGGTCACTTTTAAAATTTTTGATAAAATATTCTTCAGAGGTTTAAGAAATTAAGCATTTTCTCCCTACATCTTCGAGCAAATATTTTGTAGGATTTATGACAGGGAGACCATCTATGAAATTGCAATTCATCTTATATTATAAGACAAATAACTATAACGCTTGAAAAAGAAACTCTCACAGAAAAATTATATAACAAGTTACCAAGATAAGTACTTTATTGAGCACTAATTAAGAAGGGTATTTCCAAGAGATACATTAATATATTGCAAGATATATAAGTAAATATGAATGTTAAGGCATGTGGAGCGGCAACATATGATCTTTCAATCACAATTGGTTGTCATCAAGGATCGGCCCCGTGCCCCTTTCTTTTTGCAGTCAGGGGTGTGCATCAGTCCAAACCCGAATCGAAACGGCAGAAACCTGTTGTTGGACTGGAAGACCTGATTTTTAAATATGCTAAGACTGGAGACTGTATCGCTTTCATTCGCTTTGGTCCCGGTCTAGCCTGGTTTCCTCCCAGTCTGATCTGAGTTTAGACCGGAAGCAATTTTTGATACAAAAAATAACTTAGGTAATTGATTATTCTTAAATTAAAATATTTCAGTTTAAAAATTATTTTGTGTTAGAAATAAATATATAAAACGCTTTACATAAGTATATACATAAAATTGCAAATATTAATCCTCTTTAAAATTACTTATATATATATATATATATATATATATATATATATATATATATATATTATATATATATATATATATATATATATATATATATATATATATATATATATATATATATATATATATATATACTCCAAATATATATATAGCTGTAGGATAAATGAGAAGGATTTTAACAAATGAGAAGGATGAGAAGGATTTTTGTTTGATTTTTTTGGCTTACTATGTATCCGAAATTGGATACTATGTTATAAAACAAAGAGACATTTTCAAAATTGATGTCGTAGTTACCTTTCTGTATAACATAGTTACTTTTACAATTATGCATTTTTGGCTACAATCGTGACCAGAGATTTTTTATAGTATGTAAAATCAAGGGTGTAGAATCCTTCTTTACCCTTCTCATTTTC